>JAVQIZ010025063.1:0-22500 GCA_036023535.2 Galaxias brevipinnis | reverse complement strand
CTTCACTCCCGTCGGAGAGGTCAGGGGTCACGACAGCCCCATCAACGCCATCTGCACCAACTCGCGGCAGATCTTCACGGCGTCCAGGTAGTGATGGGGTCCATGGGGCAGCATGCGTGTGTGTGTGTGTGTGTGTGTGTGTGTGTGTGTGTGTGTGTGTGTGTGTGTGTTGGGATGGAGATTGTCCTTCTTTTATATGCTTTTAGTGTATGTAATCTGCTGAGCGAAGGCTCTTCTAACCATTGAGATAACAATTTACTGCATACGAATAGTTTTCTGATAAAAGTGTTGTCCACCAAAACATTTTTGTTCAACATTTACTATCATGGGTCAAACGCAGCAGCCTCTTACAATAGAATGTTTCATCCATCTAGATTTATCCTAGAAATATAGCAGCACCGTTTCAATTATTTTCCAGCTGTGTTTTCTATTTCACCATGAAGTATTGATGAATCTATTAGCTGAAATTGAAATGAGAGAGGTTAGTTAAATGGTTACACGGTACACACGGTACGATTTAGTTTTGCATTGCCAGCTGCTGTACCTCACGGCTTTGAATATTGTATATAAGGAAGCATTACGGCAGAGGGAGAGAGGGGAAATATGAGCGTTGATCGGCTTGTTGCCCTGGCTGTTGGTGACTCTATGAGACGTGATGTTGTTGGTGGATAAACCTCATCCGGTCCTGTGACTCATGCCTGCTGCTTGTTCCACCTGAAGTAGAGCTCTCCCTCTCTCTGTGTGTCTGTTATTGTTCAGCCTCCTGTCGCTTGGCATAGATTCACTCCGCTTCCTGTTTTCCTCTCGTTTTTAAGGGGTTGGGGGTGGGGGTGGGGCATACCTTCTGCATACACACAGTACACTCTCATGCATTGTGTGTTGAATGTTTACACACTAGTGTGTGTGTGTGTGTGTGTGTGTGTAGGTGTGTGTAGGTGTGCATAAATGTGATTTGTTTTCTTCCTGTGATTCACTCTCCTTCACCTTTTCTTGTGATGGCCTGTGCTAACGAACCCTTTGGTTCAAGTGAAGTAACCTTTCTCCCCTGTGTCTCTCCTGTCTGTGTCTATACCCCCCCCCCCCCTCTCCCTCCTCTCAACTTCACTTCTCTCTTCTTTTTTGGATTCTCAAAATATTTTTCTTTCCTCCCTTCATGTCTTCTACTCCTCTATTCCTTGCTTTTCTTTTCCCTCCCCGTCTCCTCTCCTCTCCTCTCTCTATCTACTTTTTCTTTTCCTTCGTCAATAAATTTTTTCCCTTTACCCCCCTCCGTTTCTTTTTCTTTGCATCTCCCTCTCTCCCCTCCTCTGTGCTCCTACCCTAGTGACTGCAGGGTGAAGTTATGGAGTTATGTGCCAGGCTTGACCCCGTGTCTCCCTCGCCGGGTGCTGGCCATCAAAGGTCGGGCTACCAGCCTCCCATGAGCCTCTGCTCCACTCGCCACACCCCCCGCCTCTGCTCTCCTCTGGTACTCTTCCACTTGTGGGGACCCCCCTCCTCTCTCTCTCTCTGCTCTCTGTTCAAACTCTCTCCCTTTTTCTCCATGTCCTTCCTTACCTTCCTGTACCATTTGAATACATTACTCTATTTTAGTGCTCTTTTTTCAGACCTTTTCTAATTCTCACCACCGCTCTCGGTTTTAATGGATTTTTTTTCTTTTTCTTTTGGCGTTTCTCTCCGCGCCTCACATGCGTCACCGCACTTTTACATGATTTCCTTTTGATGTGTGACCTCTCGCTCTGTTCTCCCGAGGTCCGAGAACGCCCCCATTAGTGCGCTTACGTCGTGAACAAGTGGCTCCTAATGCCCTGGCCGTCCGCGTACATGTGTCACCCGAACACATTCAACATGGCAGGGCCCCGCTCCCGCAGCGCTAACCACCAACACCCTCCCTCTTTTTAATTGGCTCGTGTTCTCGGGCCCCTGTTGCCAAGCCGGTCCTCTAAATAGCAACCAGGATGACATTTAACATGGGTTATTTCTCAGTGTGGCTTCTGACTAACTTCTGTGAGGGGAGTGGAGGCTAATGGTTGTGGCTAGACTCTTCAAGGTAATAGCTGATATTAAGCCGCAGATATGTACAGATTGTTTGGCAGACCAGGGGATTAAGATGAAATTGGCTGGCCGTTTCGGAAGTGGAGGTGTTTTTGCCTTTCCCCCAACATGGCGCTAAGACTAAAGTTAATTTGTTTAGCGAGCTCCTACTGCAATTACACTTCTTTATAAACTTGTGTACGGTCTGCTTATCAGAGGAGCAAAGGGAGGGAGTCGAGGGCGGAAGACGAGCATTCTGTCGGCTCCGTTTGGTTTGCCGACATGGAGGAGAGGGCTGTTTGATGTCTATTTTGGATCCAAGTCCTTTTGTGCGCTGTAATTGGTGAAGGAGTTGGGGGTTAGGTGTGTGTGTCTATGTCAGTGTCTCTGTCAGTCTGTATGCGTCAAATGCAATTGTGTGTGTGTGTGTGTGTGTGTGTGTGTGTGTGTGCTTATAAGAGAGAGAAAGAGGGAGAGAGAGAGAGTGTGTGTGTGTGTGTGTGTGTGAGATAGAGATCCTTTTTGTGAATTGTGGGTTTTGATGTCAGCCTCTCCCTGGCGTGTGGGTTGTCTGAATTTGTTTGAAGATGCGGCATATTGAATCACTGTGTTCTTCCCTCTTCTCTCTTCTCCCCGCCTCTCTCCTTCTTTCTCTCATCCTCTTCTCTCGTTCCTCTCTTTATTTCTCCTCTTCCCCTTCGTCCCACCTTTCTCTTTTTTTCCCCTTCGTCCTATCAATCCCCTTCCTCTGATATCTCTTGCTCCCTCCAACCGCTCGCGGTCACGTGCTTCTCTTTTCCGTTTCTCTTGTCTTTCTCTTGATCTCTTCCTTCCTCCTTCTCTAGTGACATGAGGGTGAAGATATGGGTGCCCAAGGTGGGGAAGAAGAGGTGAAGATCCCATCTGCGTGGGGACGTCTTTGACCGGGCGATACTTCATAACCTCTGATATTTGTGAGCTCCAACAGCAACATGTGACATTGGCTGTATGTTACAGTTGCCAAGGCAACCATTGTGTGCGTACGTTTCACGTGGCCGAGTTTTGCAATATCTGCCAACTCAAGGAGTCGAGAGGCAACGGCCAAAATAATGTGTCTATTTTTTTTTTTGACCGCCAACTCGACTTAAAGTGCCATTCATGTGTTATTATATTTGGACAAGATAAGTTACATATAATTCTGGTCGGGGGTGCACCATGCATTTCCCCTGTACTCTGGAAAACAAGAACCTGGCATTTTAGAAGAAAAAAAGTGTCCTTCTATTTCTGAAGAAAAACAAAACAACAAGATACAGAATCACCTTGAGGTTTTCTGAAATGCTGCTGCTGAGAAGGAGACTTGTGCATCCATGTATTTATTCATTATAAAATAGGCAGTCCAAGACTGCAATTCTTAAGCCAATAATGAGAAGGAGTTCTTGCCCCCCCACACCCCTAGACGGCAACACTGTTTGTTTTTGACTGAATTATGGCTGCTTGAGGACACTGGAGGTCTATATTGTGTTCATAATTAGCTCACACTAGGTCATTAGTATTACTGCTGTGCAACATACTGGTGTCTCACTGGATCTACAAATTTATGGAAATATGCGTCACTGGAATAGGCCATGTTGTATGTTGATTTAAGTACTGCATTACTGTGTGTGTGTAACCGTTTTTATTTGAATATGATGTTTTGATTGATTTATTTTTGAATGGATGGACATGTGACCATGCACAGAACACTCACCCACTCAACCACCTTCCAATGTTTCACCTGTCAGTCTGTCCCTCCTTCCATCCCTCCTTCCACAGCACAAATCCCGTTGCAGCCTCAATTCCCCTGCTGTATATTGATGGTGTTCCCTACCTCAGTGTGTTTGGAGTGAGGCTGTGTGGTCGAGAGTTTGATGTGATTATACAGGCCTCGTCTTCCTCTTCATCTGTCTCTGTAGACTCCGTGTCTTCCATGGCCTCTTTGCTTTGAGCCCACATAATGCTGACCTTGCTCTTTGAAAGCCCAGGTCCAATAACACAGCTAACCACCGCCCGGGATTAACAGACTAGTCTTTCTTATGGCTGGAGAAAAGTGCTTGCACAGGCAGGAATAACACATACACACACACACACACACACACACACACACACACACACACTCCGCACCCTCTCTTTCCCACGTGAAGATCTCCACAGGGGCTAAAGTGTGAGATCATTATCTTTCTGCCTGCTCTGTAAATCCTAACTATCTTAGAGAGGCCCCACTACTTAAAAGTCCACGCTAATTCCGATAGGAACCTACCACTTTCTGCCCCTCTGCCTCCTTTGACACACTGCAAGGCTTTATCCTCAAGGTAGGCCACAGTGGACAGTGTGGGGAAGGGGGTGGGTGGGGTATTGAAGTGGTCCGGGCCCAGGGTGCTTTGGGAAGTCAGTCTAATTGGAGTCCCCAAAAGCTTGGCTTCTTTTCGGGCACTGGAAGATACGCCTGGGAATCGCGCAGCGGAACTAGGTCAGGACGGAGATCTTATTTTATTGAAATCCTTATTTTTCTTCCTTAAGATTTTGTTCTTTTTTTGAAAGGAAAATGCGGATGTGTCTCGCTGCGCTTCCCACCACAGTTTTGGTGTGTGACGTTGTCTTTTTTTTTTTTTTTTTCGAACGTGTGCCCGTAGGGGTTTTGTGTGGGTGGCACACAGAAGAACACACAAAACGGCATTAAAAACGCACACTTGGTGTATTTTTAGGTCATCTATCTTGCCTGGCAGGGCTTGGCAACCCTCACTTCCTAGATTTACCGTGTATTTAATGAAACATTTTTATCACTCCAATAAGAGACTGTCTGGCGGGAACACACACACAGACACACACACACACAGACACACACACACAGACGCACATACGCCTGTAAACAACCATGATATTTAGAGAAGACCTTGAAGTGAGTCTTAGTTTTTTACTGACATTTTGCTCTTCCCCTAATCCTCAGAGGAATGAACGATGTGATGATCTGGGTTCGTGTTGGCCGTGACACACACACACACACACACACACACAAACACAAACACAAACACACGCACACACACTGTAAACATATCTTTTAACTAATGGAATAAGGCCAAACTTGCTTTCCATTTCAGAAAACCTCAATTCCTTTGCATGCCTCCTGCGTGATCTGTAAAGAAATGGAAGTTAGAAGTTAGATGCCTTGTAATCAGTTGAGCCCTGCCCAACCTATGCATCTCTCTCTCTCTTTAAATTGTGCTTTAGTTATTGAGTGCATTCAAACCCCTCAATACATGTGTATGTATGATGAAACCACTTGAATCAGAGGACAGTATCGACGGTCTAATTTTCTTTACAAGAAAGAGTTGGATCTTCAACATGATCCCATTTGATAGGCGCAAAATCGTCTCCTAGAGGGATTACATATTTATGTTTAGAGATAAAGGGGGGAAAGGAGGTCTTAGATAACTGTGTGAATAGATTTCATGATTGTTGATCTCATAAGATGTTCTGGTGCTGCTATTCTTATCTAAAATATGATAAAACATGGTGTCAATGCCATGCTTTTTTTTGCCTTTAAACTTGAAATGTAAAGTTATGCAAAGTCTTATTTTTAAGCATAGCCCTTACTAGACCTTATTTATTCATGACCAAATGCCCTTCATTTAAAGGTACGATCGATATTTTCCTTATCCTTAGCATAACATTTCCATACAATAATGTCCCATGTTTTTGAAACCCCAACACAACCTATGTATAATCCTCTACATTGTTAATTCTGAGGATGTTTTCATTCAAATAGAGGAAACCGTTTGGAACACGGCCCATGGGGAATTAAACTTTTATAGTTTGGGTTGTCACTCTGAAAGTCTTGAAAGGCTCCTGTGGCCCCTAAGCCAACACAGTTGTGCCAAGTAGCCCAAGCGAGCTAGCTGCCTTGCTGACTCTGGTGCTCCATCTTCCTCTCATGTAATATAGAAACTCCCAACAGACTTTCATCTGTACTCCTAACTTATGTTCTTTTTGTACAGCTGAGCGTGTGTTTGTCAGAACAGTAGCTGTTTGATATAGACTTTGTAGTTCCGTAGCTTTGGGACTTCTGGGGTGGTCCTTGCCTGTACATTTGCTCTAGGGTGTTGCTGCATGATAGTAGTGGTAGAGGCTGATTGACTGGAGAGGTGAGGTTGTTGACACTCCTCTGTGCAATGGGTTTCGACTGTCTGATAAGTTGTTAATATTCAATCTGTAATACGAGGTTTTAAAAAAGTAGGATCGTGGTGTTGACCTTTGTCAGGGCTCAATAAATTAACATCACACAGGGTTGGTGTTAGACAAATCTCTAATCAGTGACAGAATTGAAATGTGAATTGATTTTGACGTTAAAATCATGTAATGTCCTAGAAGCTTTTGATTGTGGCAGATAGTGTCTTTAAAGCTCTGCCTATTGATACTGTAGTGTTCAGATTCCTTTTGTTTCACCTTTACCTTACCTCTCTAACTAGGTCAATTGGTCTATACACAGTATGTATGATATGTGTATGATGTTTTTTTATTTTTTATTCAAGTGTAAAAGAATTTTGACAATGTTTTAATGCACAAGTACCCACTGGCCCCAACATTATCTTGGAAAAAAAAAAACGTTGCTTGCCCTGTCAGTATTCACAGATTTGTCAGCGCATGCATTTTGGACACATAATGGCTAGAACAGTAAAATAAAAACAAAAAAAAGACTAACTGGTACGGCCACACCCATCATTCTGCTCTCCTGCTTCAGTGCTGGCAGGCAGTGTGGCACGAGGTGCACTCTACAGGAGACAAGTCCTCAGAAACAGTGGGCAGAAGTGTTTCCAGCACTCTCTTATCACCTCCAATAGCATGTTTTCTATTTGAGCTGTGTGCCTCAGACCTCCTGCCTCTGCAAGCCTTTCGCACAGAAATGTAAACGCTAGACATGAAAACGGTCCTAAGTCAGCGTCCTTACTACTGGTTTCATTTCTGTGGCAGGAACCACGTCTAACCTTATGGAACCAGCCAGACGTGCACACACGCGTAGCGCTGGCTGCTAGCTTTTAAATGGCAGAATGATACCACGGTAGGTATTTGTGCTCTGTGGGCCAGTGAGGACACTTGTAGCGGTATCTGTGAACTATGAGGACACAAATACAGGGTCGAAGGTCAATTGTGCCTTTTATTGCACAGGACTCCTCCCCCTATTGAGTGTAAATGTTTGTACAGTTTTTATTTTGTTTTCTTACAACGTGCATGTGACCAAAATATGTATAATAGGATGGCTGTAAATAGTGTAAGTAAATTCTATTTAATGATGGCTCTATTGTTCCTTCCAAAAATAAAAGAATAGAAACAAATAAATGTTTCCGCTCTTACTTTTTATCACATTGTGGAAATCAATTCATTATCAAATGCGTTCTTGTTTTTTGTTGTTGTGGTCTTGTTACTTGTTGACAGCTTTTAGAGATACTCATTGTTATTATGGTTGGATGCTCATACTGATCTGCTGCAAGAAAACACTTGGCAATTTGAATTTCCTGCTGTGCCGACTGCTCAAAAATAACTTATCTAATTTGGATATATCATTAGCGTTTCTCTTTACATTCACCAAATGACTTCTGCAAATGTCAACGTCTAACTGTTGTTTTCCTCTGCCAGACGTTTTGGAAAGATGGAGGGAGATCCAGAGGTGGGAGAGAGAAATGGGAGACTTTGTCTCTCGCTAATAAACAGACACACACACACACACACACACAGAGCGGAAACAAGCCGTAAGAAAACAACAATTACCTTGCATATGGATGAACAGTTTATTGACTGCTTAGGATACACAGGCAGCCTGCCCGTGGGGGGGTAAAGACTTGATGGGGTGGGGAAATTGTGCCTCGATGCAGGGCCCGTGTTGAAGACCTCGTCGAAATCCCTGGCCATGCGGAGCCAACAACAATGCATCTTCATTTCCTTTGCAAAATGGTGATCGTTAACTAGTTGGGGGAGAGCTTGTTGGCGTGGCGGCGGTGGGACTCTGACTCCGTGATGAACGACAGCCATTACTGCCCCCAAGGAGAGGAAAGCCATTTGAAGCCGCCAAACCCGCCGACACAAACACACACTCATTGACACATTCACGCTTATGGGTCTTGTGCACACACAAGTCAGGCCCTTAAATTACCCCCACTTCAAAATGAATTAGGAAGATTATTTCGATGATTCTGGTTGCTGTTTAACGTATCTGTTATTTATGCTCTGTCAGTACAGGGATCCTTCAGTGATCTCTTAAACTAGTTGGGTGTACCCTGAATCATGACTCAGCACCAAATAAGTAGTGACCAAGCAGCTATAAATATTCTCACAATGTGGATTATAGGTCACTCTACTCAACAAAGTTGAACACCTAACTAACAAAACTACATTCATGTATTGTTACACTGTTTATTTGGGAAAAGACATCAAAAACAATTATTTGAAAGAACACACAGAGTGGATG
Organism: Galaxias brevipinnis; assembly: GCA_036023535.2. Classification (NCBI taxonomy): domain Eukaryota; kingdom Metazoa; phylum Chordata; class Actinopteri; order Galaxiiformes; family Galaxiidae; genus Galaxias; species Galaxias brevipinnis. The sequence continues at coordinate 13,991 of JAVQIZ010025063.1, read as the reverse complement.
AATGCTGGAATCACACCATTACACTTGCCAGAGTCTTTTTTTGGAAGGCAGGAAGTAGCTCTAGATTGCCTGTAAGTGCTTCGTTATAGAGCCTGGAGTTGCTCTCTCTGCAGGTTCTGCCCTGGCTTGCTCTTTCTCCCCGGGGGCCACCGGCTATACTGGCTCCCCGAGAAACAACAAGGGCTGTGTTCCTGTGACGCAGCCGGGGGAGAAGGGTGGAGAGACAGACAGGCCAGCAGAGAAGGGTGTGAGAAAAGAGGGGAGAGGAGTGGAGGAAAGATTGAATGGCGGAGGTAAAGGGCAGAAGGAGGCACGCAGTGATGAAACATGTACATAAACTGTGCAATGCTTATCATTGGTGTTTTAACCACACCATGCACCCTGGCCATTCCAGCAAAAATCTATTGGTATCTATCGGTCCTGTAAAATGGTCGAGCTTCTTGCCTCAAGGCCCATTGCTGTATATTCGGGTACTTGGAGACCAACAATTCCGCAATCTTTTGTTTATGAGTATATCAGTCAGGCTTAAGTGATTTTGTTGCAAAGCTTGACATGTCATTTTTATGTGTTTTCATGAATAATGGTCCCTTGCCAACTGGAATAATTTGTAATACTGTTCCATTCAGGTAAACACCCCATTGACACTTTTCACTGTTTTTGGTACCTTTCAGAGTGCATGGCAGAGGCAGACATCAATTAGAAAGTGAAGGTTAACAGACAAACGAGTTACGAGAGTTAATGAAATATGTCGAATGAAATCTCTGATGATGGAGAGTAGTGTAACGTTCAAGATAAATGTTACGGGAGTGAAGCAGAGAGAAAGACAGAAAGAGTGCGAGACTATTACCTAACTGTTCATCGACTGTGACAGGGGCAGAAAAGAAAGAAATGTTCAGAGAACCGGAGCAACAAAAAGGATGTGGCATTTTGGAAATGGGGTGAGCCGGCGAGACAGATTTCTAAAAGCAAAAGTGTAGTCCTTATTGAGCCTGCCACTAACGTTCTCCACAGTCTTCTAATAGGTAGGCGCACACAGCATGACCATGGCCACAGAACAAAGGCCAGCCATCAGCAAAGTACCATTGACCCATTCAGTCCTGGGCTTGCATCTGCTGAAGGAAAGCTCGCGCGACGCACACACAAGACAGAGTTCACACCTGAATACCACAGTTCATGTTATATGAACGTTATACAGGTGTTCCATTGTAAAGAAAAAAAAGAAAGATGATTCATCCAAGTGAAATAGTTTGAAGCAACTGTAAGTTAGTCGAAGGTCTACGTTAGCGGTCTTAGACAGGGTTACATGTCATCCCTCCGTCACTCACGTCAAGGATGGAATTAGTCTCCCACATGTTGTAGGCTCCTTCCAGTGGTATGGAACACTAGGAACAGTAGTTTGATTGTAAACTTGTTGCATGACAGATATTCAATTTGCTGTCTTTTTCTGAGTAAATATCAAATCCTTTAGTTGGCCTTTTTCTTCTTTGAATTCTTCTTTTCTTCTGAATCTGGTGGATCGACTTGACCCACCTCAGCCATGTCCTTCCAAGGCAGGAAGTTGTATGAGACCAGGGCCGTTATGAGATACATTACCATACCAGTGTATCCACCCAGCACGAGGCACAGTGGCTGCACCAACACAAAGAGACAGAACACGTTGATGGACGCCTGGTCACTAAGCTCAACCTTGTCCTCCTGGCTGGCTCGTAGCACCCCAAAAAAGTACATCAGGGCCACTGCAGGATAGAACGCCAGCTCCACCATGATTTCTCAACACGCACACGCTCAAACGCTCCGAGATTTGGGGACAGATGGACTCACTCTTTGGCAAATCACGACTGCAGACTCCCTTGCTGGCCAATAAGCTGTTTTTCAGAATGTCTTCATATTTTCTTCTTGTGTTGGCTGTCTTTTCCGCCAACACACATGTCCTGTGTGGGTTTACTGGCGTAAACATAGACAAACACACGCTCTCTCCAAAAGCACAAACAAAGAGCTGCAAGTGAGGATGGTTCTTATAGAAAGATAACCGCAGACCTTTGATCCCAGCTGAGGAAAGCTCCATCAATTATTACCCAGCCAAGCCCAGTCTCAACCTGCAGGGGAAGCACATGACTTTGTTGAAGCTTGGCACTTTAGCTGCCTGTCCAAATATTCATCAGCACTTGTTTTCCAAGAGGATTCGTTCAGCCTTTTCTGATAATTTTTTAACCAACATGACATGCATGCGTTACGCTATTTGTAAATTTAACAGCAGATGTCGTACTACATGCGCTCAAGACAAACATTCTCCTCCAGGACAATAAAGTCTACATATCTAATAGCATTTGGTTATTTCTCAATGTTGATTTTTATATTATACTTGCTTCGACCGCAAAGTAAAAACATCTTTAAGCTATACATTTGTGTATAAATCGGCCAACAATTTGTTTCTGGCTACATTTGATTGTTTTGGCCACTCTGTAATTCGATATGTCACCGGTGCACCGTATCATACTCATCATTGTCAACTTTGCACCTAGGTAGGCTTGCCATCCTTGTGCAACATGTGCTTGGCACATTGACATAGATTTATTTATTAAACTCATTGGAAAAACCCCTACCTGTCTACAGTGCTTGTCGAGCAAAGCAGTACCCTCCTTTAATATTATAACTAGTTCCCTTATCACTCTAGCTGTTCCAAGAGTCTCTTCTCTTGCCGGGCATATCTAATTTCAGTATGCAACATATTTCAATGATTGGAACAATTTGCAACATGAACTGAAGTGTTCATCAGCTTGATTTATTGCTGATTGACTGTTATACTTGCTTTTAAGGATACTTGTTTTTGCTAAATGCCTGTACTTTTTAATTCTGTTTGTGTCACTGTTTGTCATGCTGTCTGCCACTTGGCCAGGTTGTCACTGCAAAAGAGCACTCATTGTCAGAATTACATTTTTGATGATAATTAATTATTATTTACAATACTTATAGGTTTTTTTCCAGGATTGTGTGAAAGGTTAAGAACTACCTGAGCTGCAAATGGTCTGGTAAACCCAGCAGTGGATTACTGTATCGCTCTATAATGGAATTTGGCATTGGTAATGTGATTGACGTTGTTATATATCTGATGAGCGTTATCAAGTCAGATCTTATCAGATAGGGTGAAAGAAAGGAACCTGTGGTCGACCATAAAATAAGTTTTCCTTCTAATCCTAAAAGAAGCACAAAGTAGACCATTCGTAAAGCTACAATAAGCTACTTTGACCTGTACCATATCCTTCACAAATGAGTAGCATACGCGTTAGATGTCTGCACCACTTTAAAAATGGTTGAAGTCAACACAGCAAAACTCCGGTGCTTTGCAAGGAGGAATGTTGCTGGAGGACTTGTCCAGACGCATGTGAGAGAGTGCCAGACAAGCTAGCCTGCAATGCCAGCCACCTGTGGGGCCTTGCATCTGGGGTGTTTGTGTAATAATCCACCAAAGGACTCGGTCTGATGTGGCTCATTTCTGGAGGGAGGCTGCCTTTGGAATTAGACCAGTGGGCCTCAGTGGATCAGGAGAACCTCCGGGGAGAGAACATGTGGCTCTTTGAACAGGGCTTTTGAAGCCCCACTCCTCTCTGGGGTTCGTTTTCGCTCCACCCTGCTAGCTGTGCAACGGGTGAGGAGTGGAGGGACTGCGCGCTTTCACCCCGCTCTCAAAGCCAGTGGTCCCACGCATCGGTAGTTGCTCTCTGCTATCTCTGAAGGCTACTTGTGTCGTTGAACATGAGAGTAGCTCACTTGCTGAATAAGTGTTCCAACCAATCAATTAGCAGACGGTCATTTAGCCCTTATTGTATGGTGTATGATATGGCCAGTAGGGGAAAGCGTTCCTTCAATTTAAACTAGACTAGAATCCTTCAGATCCTTTCTTTTTTTCCCATGAAATTGCTGGAATAGGAAAAAGAAAAATCGTTTTAATTTCACACAGATGAAAGCCAAATAGTCAACTAGATTTCAGACCTTTGGACCATTGTTTCCATGACTTACTTAAAGAAAAAAACATGCCTTTTAATTTCTAGAACTGTGTACTTGTCCAGGGCATCAGGGGCTAGTTTAGTCTAATTGCTACCAAAATGGCAGTTTCTTTTGGTACGGTGACGCGGGCATAAACACAGTAATTAGAGATTGGAGGCAGCAGGAAGGAAAGGGTTAGGGAACATCTACATTTCCCTTTGGGTGTTATTAATGTGGCTGGCAGGCAATGGGCACTGACCAGTACCCATTCATTTTGTACTGAAACCCAGACGCAGCAATGCTTAGAATGTTCGGAAGAAGCTTTTTTTTTCTTATCCATGCAGGAGGATGAATATTGCCTGTTGTTCGAAGGACAATATGTTGAGAAAAACTATTAAAAAAATACATTAACCATTTACACTAATTTAATTGAGGTTGGCTCACACAAATCAAACTGCATCCTACACAGCATTTAAACTCTAAAATGATTGATGATGACATCACAAGGACAACACAGTGCATCACACTAAAATTATAGTTGATTTGACATCAACAATAGGCACTAAAGCATTTTAATAGGTATTTGAAATCTTTCCACTAACCATTTTAATCTCCCAGACACACATACACTCATACAAACACAAGGTGTCCTTGAACCAATAAATAATGCCATAGGCATTGCAGTTTTGTAGACATAAAATACTCAATATTATAAATGTAGGACTTCGTAAGTAAGTAGTTACAGCAAAAATATAGATTATTTTGCTTTTGTAATGGACATGTATGTTTGCATTACAATTTAGTGCTTGCTTCAGCTATAATTCTGTAATCAAAATAAAAGGAAATACATGACGTTGAAAAAGGCTGGTGCTATTGTGTGGGAGCTGTCCACTCCTGTGGTGCTGAAAGAAAGATCCGTTTGCAAGCGCCCCAAATCAATTCACAGTATGTCAACTTCTTGTTTAGTGTGGTGGCGCTAAATGCCACAACTTCAAACCCAAACGGGGTTTCATATCCAAATAGGAATTTACACCCGTATGAGTACAATGCATGTATGACCAGGCTATTATACGTTGTAGTATTATTCTAATGGTGCATTATCAAAACATTTTCTTCAGATCATCTTTGTTCAGAATGATGGATTTGCATCCGGCTAAACCATGACCAACACTCTTTCACAAACTCGAACCAACAGTAGAAGACAACTGGCAGCCATCACGGGTGGGGGCAGGACTGTCCACGCTCATATGTTCTGTTGCGTGTGGGAGGGGAAGAGGCATAGAGAGAGAAGCAGAGAACTGACAAGCAGCCCTTCCACTTCAGACGGTTCTCTATGCGCCCGACTTACAGCATTCTTTCTCCTCCCAGACTGCAAGCGAAAAGCAGTGCTTGATGCGCCGAAAGCAGGTTACCACATCACTTTCGTGATGCCAGCCGCAAACTTGGACACAGCTGTATAGCTGTTGCAGCAGTGTAGTGGGCGCGCCTTTTTGCGCTTTATGGACAGTTTTCTAAATGTTATTCTTCTTTTGAAGCAAACATTATTCGCTCAAATTCTTTCACACTTTTCTCCCCTCCCTCTCCCCCTACAATTTTTGAAGTGGCTGGCTCTCCCGGTCGGACCGGGGGCCGACGGATCTCTGATCTGGTCTCCCGAGTCACCGGGGATTCCACGCGCTCGACCGGGGCCAGGCTGTGCGAATCACGGATCGGTCCCGAGCCGCCCCGTGCGCTCGCACTTGACCTCATGGCGGGGGACGTAATGGACAAACTGGAGGACATGTCCTCTGTGTACGAGTTCGACCCCATCACAGGGAACATCCCCGCCACTAAAGTAGAGATCACGGTCTCCTGCAGGTGAGTCAAATGGGCACATATTGATACTGTTTTAGTACCAGGGATAATAACCAGAACCTACGGACAAGAAAGTTCAAGAAATTTGTTCCAAAGTTTTTGATGACCACACCCCTACAATTTTGGTCCTTTGTTGTGCTGTAGCCTTTCAGTTGTGAAAACGCCCCAAACAACGTTAGCCTAGCCAAGACCACAAGTCAATAGGCAGTTTTATAATTACAGCTTAGCGGCTACGCGCACTTTCATCTTTTATGAGATTTTAATTAAATGTTTGTTAATGAAAGGCTTTAAGCTTGATTATAGTTCAATAAATAGGCTGAGTACTTCAAGGTTCTGCACATTCAGACTCCACAGCTGTTAATACATTTAATTAATATCTGTTTGTATTTATTGTTTATCTTGTAAAGGTCTGAATTCGGTTCGCCCTGCGGCACCCACAGTGCAGGAGGGCATATAAGCGTGCGTTTTGTATTTATTCTCGTCAGTGAAGGAGAGTTGAATGGTGCACTGAATGATGTACCTTGTGTGAGTGAGTAATGGAAAAGTTGGTGAGTTGCACAAACCATTTGTTAATTTATTTTTTATCCAACAGCCTTGGAGATTCTGAACATGAAACAATCAGTCTTGCATTAATATCAAATCTTCTATAAATCGAGTGTTTCATGCTCCCTGCCAATTCACTTAAAGCCATGTAGCAGTTATTGTATAAGTGCACCACATCGCATCAAATCATATTTTTCAGAAGTAAGGAGTCTGTGCCAAATATGTAAAAATGCTGTCACAGTAACACATGCTGTGTCCCTGACCTCAAATCCAGTATTTCTCTCTAATATTGAAAGTCATAGTTGGCTGAGAGAATGTCATGTTGGGAGAAATCCACTGCCAAGGGTCTTTAGGCTGGTGCTATGCACCCTATCAAACCCATCCCCCACTTTGGCTCCTGTGTGATGGTATTTTTGAGAGGGGTGAGCAGGCTGAGGGAGTTGGAGCTTTAACAAGCCAGGCCTGCATTATTGATAGGCTAGCCTGATGTTACTTCTTCTGCATCTTTCAGCTCGGAGGTAAAATGGTGCCCTTAAAAGAAGGGGCGGGGATGGGATAGAGTAGTCTTTGATTCATTGGGTGCCCCGTTAGTGTGTCTTGAGAGGTAAAGTACTATAAGAGAGAGTGACATAAGCACACCAAGGTGCACAGGTTTCTTTCAACTCAGCAGTTGGTCTCAACTATGCAAATAAGACACTTGACAATATTATAAATGATTGTGGGTCATGAAGCAAAAAATGGGGAACTGTTAACCATGCAGAGAGAGAGAGAGAGAGAGAGAGAGAGAGAGAGAGACATGGTTTGTGTATTTTGTAATGATAGCATTGTTCTGCAGGTGCATGTGGGTGTGTTCTGCTTGTTCTGTAAGAAGCAAACAACATCTGGGAGTTCACTTCGCATAGGCCTACTTTGTATTTGGTATGCGTGATTGGCTATACAAAACTGATCTGATAACATTGGGTCTTTAACGGGCTCCAACTCACTGTCATCCCTCTACCTCAGAAACACGGCTATGACACACGTGTATTTACCTTGTCCGGATTCAGATAGTTAGTAGCTCAAGGCCAATCCAAAGGAATTCATAGCAGATGCGTTGTGAATCAGAGTGCTGGTGAATAGAGTGGAATTCCCTTGGTCTCTCCTTCAATTCTCTTCTATTGTTCACTTTTCAAACCCACACAAACAGTGATGAAAGCAAGACAATTTCATTTTATAACTGTAACGAGAGGATTCACCCACGATGATTGTTATTAATGAATACTTATTTTATTTGGGCATTCATTGATTTAAAAGGCACTGGATTAATTATGCGAGAATGTTGTGAGCTATAAGCATTTAATTGCTAGAGTCAGGCAAGGCCTAGGCGCCCCAGTTAGATTGTCTAGCTCCAAGTCAATGCTTCCAGTTGAAACTGTCATGGAAAATGTTGGTTTGTGTGTTTGCTGATGCCTGACTGTGGCCTATACAGTATGGAGTAGGATCCAAGGGGACGAGTGGAAATCGGTGGTCAGGGTTTAGAAATTGTGTCTGAGGAGTAGCATTAGGTCAAAGTTCAAACCGTTTCCACGTGAAATGCAAACCCATATTTGACATTATTAGCACTCTTTTGTTAGGAGGGACAGTTGATCTTTAATAGTCACAATGATAAGTCCTGATATTCCAAGTCCATTTCTAACCAATGGCACTACTATGCTAATGAGAAAACGTTGCTGTAGTGAAACCCCATTCCTTCAGTCACATTGTAGTTCTAAATTATGGTGTCTGAGGTTATCCTGGGCTTCTATGGCTGGGCATCGTTTTTATCCTTGGAACATGGGTGCCAAACTTTGATATAATTCCCCAAGCTAAACGCGCAAGCCGTCTGAATTAGCATACAGATTTATGCGTTGTGGATGAAAAGCTACGGGTCTATTTCATGGTTCCTTTGTAGATCTGGGCCAGATATGACAGAGTAGCTCACACAGTAAAGACCTCATGGGGAAACACAGCACAGCGAACACTTCACTGTCTCCCTCTTTCTACCATCTGGAGACCTATCACTGTAGCTTACACGTATGATATGGAGAAAACAATATATATGTATATATATAACTCTTCCGAAAAAACTTGGTTTCCATCACTTTAAATGCCTATTTTAAATATTTTAAATACCTATTTAAATGCTTAAGATTAGGCAGGTCCAATATGATTGGCAGCTGTCAATAACTTTGTATTGTGTCAATCTTTTTGATTTTATTTGTGTATAAGTGTTTATTTATCTGTCTACTAAATCATTTTCCAAAAGGTGCTAATGTCTCAAAATATCCGTTTTATTATTTAGTTTACTTCCTTGTAAAGTACACTCTGTTGCTTAGCTACGTAAAGCCACTATAGGCAACTTTTTTGTATTCATGTATTATCAATACCTTTCGACAGTTTGCATATTGTAATGTCTATGGGAGAATGAAAAAATCGCTGTTCAGACCAGTCCTCAAGTCTCAATATTCAATATAAAAGTTGTATTCATGGGGTGTGATCTCCCACGAAACTGTGAAGATTTGCTTTACTTCACTAGGAAGTGCGTCGCTAAATCAGGAAGAGATGCCCACACTTGGAGTATAGTTGTTGATCATGCTAGCGATATGCAGTGACCACGAACATTATGCATGTCTTCTTTGCAATAGTGGGAAAATAATTACAGCAAGCAAACTGTAGAGGGAGCCAAAACCACCTCTTATAAGAAACTACCTACAGCTGCTTTAACGGAATGTGAAGGACACTGTCCCACATTTCTTTCTGGTCAAATGGATGCATTGAAATATAGAGTACCCCTAGTGTTTAAGCCAAAAGTCGAGGCATTTTCAATGTCAAACTTCCACCAAGTTTGTAAAAAACACCTGTTAGCCTGCAATGCAAATGTATTCAAATTTAATAGCACATAATCTCTATTCTCGGGGCAGATATTTTGCAGCTAATAACATTGGTGAATTAGCTAGTTTTTAATTGATAACCCTTCACCAACATACTAAACAAATGTCAAATTTATGCTAAAATTCATATTAAATGTACAACAAATAAATAGAAAACGTCGAAGCAATCCTAAACCTTAGCTAGACTACACCACAAAACCTCCATATTGTCATTGCTGGCACACTTTCCCAACCACTCAAGTGAAAATGCACCAACGTAGAAAAAAGTCACGGTACTCCCTAGGACGGACACTTCATTCAGATTGACGGACCACAAGCCTTTTTTTCCCCTTTGTCCCTCCACATTTTACTCAGCCTGTCTCCCCCTCCCTGGCAATGTTTGGTTATAGTCATTTGGGTGCGATTACAGCTCTCTCCATTAGAACTGCTGTTTCATGGTAAAAAGTGCACCCATCCTTAGCTTTGTTACAGAAACTGGTCTGCATGATTGACTGGCTTGCTGGCTGGCTGACTTAAGCTTGATGTTGAGAAGATCAAGGGCTTGAGAGAGAGAGTATGCGACAAAAAAAGTGAGTGGGAGGACAATCATAAGCTTACGGAGAGAAAGGCGGAGAGCAACGAAGATCCTGAGAGAGCCAGCGAGTGTTTGAGTGAGAGAGTAACCGTGAACCAGAGAAGTGAAAAGGTTTATTTAGGGAGAGGCAATTAAATGCTATAGGTTGGTAAAGACAAAAGGAGGCTAAAAAGGAGAGAGACGGCCTCCATTTAGCGGTACCAAAACACCTAGAAAAACAGGGGTTATGTTTACATGGATCAGGATGGCCTGGGTGGCTGGAACTGTGTGGAGACCAGATTAGTCCTGGTTCATTTCAAGCCTCCTCGAGAGCTTCAAAGCCTCACTCTAACTCCCTGTGTCTGCTCTTCCACACTGCGTCACTGATATCACTGATTAGAGCCTTTCAGAGCAGAGACAGCGAGAATAGCGCACTGACAGTCCCCCTGCTCTACGTAAAACAGTGTTCCCTTATGGAAAGGCCATTTTGATATCTACTGGGTAACAGCAAACAGGCTTAGGCCAGATTGGTGGTGCTTAGTTTCTGTTCGGGGGAAAATAACAAAGCTAATAGAAATCAAATGGCCCAGCTATCAACTGTCAAAATGTGCACTAAGTAGCACTTGTCAGGATTTTCTTTTACCACCACTGATAGGTGAGGAGATTAAAACGGCCTGTTTCATGGCACGTGGTTAATATTATGCCGCTTATTGTACTTTTAATGTTAATCAAAACACAGCGGTGGTTTGTGAATGTTGCGTTGTCGTGACAAGCAAATGCCATTCATTGTCTGTCCTTCAATCAGGTGTAACCTTTTCAGGGACCCCCGTTGTTTGGCTGTTAAAGCAAGAGGACATGGGAAAGGCTTTGTGCGAGCCCATCCGTTATTGTGGAGTTGACTTCTGACAGCAGGCAACGCAGCCTGTTGACTCCCGAGACCCCCAGCAGAGGATCACACGCACGGTGTTTCCTCTCCGCCCGTGTGCTCTCTCTCTCTCTCACCCCACGGTCTCCCTCTCTCCGTCTGTATTTTCCCCTCTTTCTGCCCACCTCTTCTTCTCTCTCTCTCTCTCGATCTCCCCCTCTCTTCCTCTCCAGTCTGCTCTCTCTCTCTCTCTGTCCGTATTTTCCCCCTCGTTCAGCCTACCTACCTTCCTCACTCTTCTTTCTCCCCTGTCTGCTCTCTCTCTTTTTCTCCTGATCCCTCTCGCTTTCTCTCTCTCTCTCGCTGAGAGAGCCCCCCACCCCCGCTTTCCGACGCCCTCTCCACCTCTCCGGTGCCCGCACCTGGCCTCTCCCGCTGTGGGGCAACAAAAAGCCTCACCCCGGCACTCATCCAGCGCCCGAGCCCCGCTGACCAGCTCCTAACCCGTCATTTCTCCCCACGGAGATTTAGAGAGGCAGTCGGAGCGAGAGGGGAGGAAACAATGGGAAAGAGCAAAGCTAGAGGAGGTTTGAGAGCACATGTGTGTGTGTGTGCAGGAGAGGGAGAGGGAAGAGGGAGAGAAAGACGCACACGGAGAGAGATGAATGGGATTGAAAACCTAGCAACGGCCATTAGCGCTGAAGTCAAGGCCGTGTGCGGCCTGAATCGCCCTCCTTGGGGGCCGGAAAGGGAGAATCCAGTCAGCTGTTCACAGCAGCGAGACAGCTTTTTTCCTCTTCAGTGTCAGAGACATAGATCCAGTAGACGGCGCGACCCTGTTTCTTGGTTCACCTTGACACGGGTCTGGCTGGCATGACAGCTGTCTGGTTGCCCCTGGTGTGTATTGACGTGCGGAGAGAGACATGAAGGTGCCGTCTGTTGCCGCGACACTGTTCAGTCGGTTGTCAAAAGTGGCTTGAGAAGATGTCATAAAACCTAGTGGCCTGTTTGCTCATTGAATATCATTGATTTGATATCATCTCTTTCCTGTTTTGCATAACCACACAGGTTGTATTGATATGGACTGCGTGGAACCTGTATGTCCCTGGTCTAATAGTATTACTCCTAATAATGAATCGATACACAAACACTGAGATTGATTAATACACATTCTGATGTTAATATAGTGGTTTACCAATTCAAAGAATAGTATGTACATAATATGTTCTCAAGCACATCAGGTGCCTATTTCCATTCAAGCCAATAACCATACAAAAATACAATTGGGTGATTCAATACCAACTTTTCTTTTTCTTTTTTTTTATAAATTTTTTTTCATATTCTTAATAAAATAAAAAAAAATTGTCTGCATATTGAATAGACATTTTTATATGCTATAAAATATTATATAAAATATGATATGATATGATATGTATGAGACCAATCAGACTTTGGATGGGAAACAAATCATAAAATAGCTGGCCTATATTTGCGATAGGACTGTTAACGTTGTTGAAGCTTTTTAGTGTCATCCTTTGGCAGTCGGTCCTCATCGATTGGTTAAGGCTGATCAGGCCGACCTGAGCTGCTGTCACTAATGGATTCTTTCTTTCAATCAAAACATCCTGTTCTTTATAAATGGAGACTATATTCAGTTGGCCAAAATAATCTAAACCCCCCCTTTCCATCTTTCTCTCTCTTTCTCTTTCCCTCTCTCTTTCTCTTTCCCTCTCTCTCTCTCTCTCTCTCTCTCTCTCTCTCTCTCTCCACGCCTTGAACAAATGAAAAATACATCTTAAAGTCCAACACATGCTTCATCCAAGCACAATGCAATGGGTGGCTGTTGTTTTTCTCGATGTACTTCACGATGGATTTAGGAGCCAGCTGATACACGGTCTTTCCACTCTTTTCCGGCTCTTACCTGGCACCCTCATTAGTTCCCCAGTCTACACTCCACCATTTCTCCACGTCAGCGGCTCTTCCCCAATCACGGTTCATTTTTTTACCCTGGCAATTTAGCTGTCTCATTTCCATACAATGGCACTTTCGGCCCTGTACGCCTATCAGCTTGGGCTGCATCCCCTTCAACAAAAAAAAAACCCCTCTTCAGCTTCTTCATCATGAGAATGGCTGTAATTATGCCGCCATGATCAGAAAGGAAAGGGGAGCTGCATGAAGATGATTTGTCTGGATTAAAGTGTTCACAGACTGGGGACTGTTAATGATTGTTCTCTGCCACACTGAGCCCAGTGGTGCTGGGGCTGGAGACAGGCTCTTTGATGTGGGCCGGCTGGCTGACAGGAGCTGAAGGAGTCGGGTGCTGAGAGCCAGCGAGGCAAACTTCTTAAAAAGGGCCGGGGGGACTCCAGAGAGATGTCTGTGCCTCGACTTGTCTCTCTCCAGTTTGGAACCGAGCACTTTCTGTGGAACGACACGCATGCACGCTCAGATACGTTTGCGCGCACACACACACACGCACACGCGCACACACACACACACACACACACACACACACGCACACGCACACACACACACAGTTGGCTCTCGACACGGACTGCCCAGCCATAACATTCGGCTTTGACAGTCCGATGTGTTAGAGATGGCTTTCAAATGAGAAGCCGTCCAAACGTCACTCGTCGTAGAAAAGAAACGGCACTCTGAACATCTTCCCAACAGAGCCAATGAGAGAACCATCCAGAAATCTGGAGAGATATCGCTTAATCCCTTGTCAGCCTTGTACCTTTTAGGACAGTGTTTGGTTCCCCTTGTGAAAATTCACTGCCCACTACGGAGGACAAGTACCTTAAAAGCTCTGCCGGAGGGCAATCCCCGGCCATCTGAACCCACCTTATAGACACACACAGCCTTCTGGGATCTCATTTAGAATGATGAATCCTGGTCATTACACAGAGCGGAGCATCGGTGTCCCTTGGCCGTGCGTCTCGCTGGTTACGGCAGCCTCACGTGGTCCTCTCGGTGCTGGTTGTTTCACGGCGCGAGGCTGAGGTGCAGCTGCGGTCGTCTGCTGCATCGGAATGGATGGCTTTAAGTCGGGCTCGGACTGTTGACGGTTCTGGAGTTGCATGTTAAAGCTCCCCGTGCTGTTATGTAGGTGTCCGCTGGAATGTAACGTCCGCTTACAGTTTGTGGGCTAAAGTGTGTGTGAGAGATATAGGTAAATAAAGAGGGCGAGAGAGAGAGAGAGAGAGAGAGAGAGAGAGAGAGAGAGAGAGAGAGAGAGAGAGAGAGCTAGAGCTATCTATATAAATAGCTAGGTAGAGAA
>JAVQIZ010025048.1:0-16365 GCA_036023535.2 Galaxias brevipinnis | reverse complement strand
TGTGTGTGTGTGTGTGTGTGTGAGTGTGTGTGTGAGTGTTTCTGAGTGGTGCGGCGTCAGGAGGGGAGGGGGTGGAGGGGATTTGTACTCATGATAGATGTGTCTTTCTTCCTGTTTGTAGTTTCTCAGGAGCAGGCCTTTTCCCATGCTGCAATTCTCTCTCTCTCACACACATACACACACACTCATTTTCACTCACCTTATTTTTCTCTCTTTCTCTTACTTAGCAAAGACACACACACACACACACACACTCAGAATTGTAATTGCGATAAACCGCTCCGCTTTCCCAGGGACATGCTGCGGGAGAGAATAGAAGAAAAGAAGAAAGAGGTGATGGATGAAAGAGCAGAGTAAATCTTTTTTCCATTGGACCAAAGGATATTCCAAAAACACATACAGAAAGGGAGAGGCTTTGAAAGTCAATGTTTTCCCCCCCTGCTCGCTTGACATGAAACTAAGGCAACCAAAGTCAAAGTGGCATACAGACACCTAATACAAAACTTGTACCCATCAATCGTTACCCCCTGTGGTGGCCTCGGTGGCACAAACAGAGATATACACCATTCACTGACCGACTGTTTTTATTTTTAACTGATAACAGTCTCCATTACTTGCCTTTCTCTTGAATGGGGGTCTCTGCGAGAGAAACAAGAGCTTAACCAGATCACCTTTCACGTCGTCCAATACTTCAGAGACGACCTTTGACCTGTCCATTTGGCCTGACAAACTCACCTGTCTCTCTCCCAGCCCAGCCCCCCAGGGAAAGATGATGCCTCTGCCGGCACTGACCACTGTGTGCGATATAGTGGTGAGAGGGCCTGGGTCTTTGTTACTAAGTTCCTTTCTAGAGCTCACGTGACACTTAATCACATTTCCTTTGAGAGGGGGTCACGGAGTTATTACCTATGGAGACCCCAACCCCTTGGTGGCTTTGACAAAAAAACAAATCTTAAGTGCAGGCATATGGTCTTGGTGGTAAATAGAAATGTTTAAGGGTTATTGGTTTTCAACCAAGTAGATTGCGAGCGTTTTCATGGGTGAAATGATTAAGTAGAACTGTGGGTCACTCAATGAATAAACAGTTGCCCACATAGGTCTAGCACATTTATACTGTGGCGAGTGGTGGCAGAATATAATTTTCTAATTAAAACATTTCTTATTAATAAAATAATGATAATAAACATATGTAGAATAAGCCCATTATTAAAGCATTAGTGGATTTGTCATACATTGTGAAAAGGTCCTCTTAGTGACAAATCTATCTTTGCCAAAACAACTCCTGGTTTGGGTTTAACTTTACAACGGCCACGAGTCTGTCACATCCAGCAGCATGGGAGAATGATGTCAGAATGGGAAATGACGGGGGGGTAACCTCACAGGAAGGCCTCAGTGACTCACTCACCAGTACGGACCAGTCCAGTGACCACCTAAAAGAGTCCCAGGCCTCCTCCCTCCTCCTCCCCAAGTCCCTGTTGGCTCCCCTTTCCCTCCCTCCCTTCCTCCCTCCCTCTCTGCTCCCCTAACTCCTCTCTCCCTTACAAGACACGCCCCCGCCCCAGGCCTCATTCACCAAAGGGGGAAAGCTTGCTTTCAGGTCTCCCTTCTCAATGGCTCTTTATGCCAGGACCCCTGAGACATCAACATGACAATGTGACAATGCTGCTGGGGCCTTTTAAAAGAGATCCTGTGTTTGTTAAGCATTTCGGCTCCTGAAGAGCACCACGGGGCAGGGGCAGGGGACCTGAAAAGTGACCATGAAAACAGAGGACCAACTTTGATCACACGTGAAAGGGATGGATTTTTTTTTTCATTTATTAACTTGAACAGTGCTTTAGGGTTCTGTGTCCATGGCGTCTAATACTAGTAAGGTAATCTTCAGCCCTCTAGGTCATGTCAATCCCTCTAACAAACTAACATGATACTGCTTCCCCTGCCCCTGTTTAGAAGCCCATATGTTCAAGTAAACAGTGCACAACTCTCCAAACTCCCAACCCACATTTTTTTCCTCATCTACTTTTGCAAAAGCCCTGACTGAAAAAAAGGTTACTTTTATGTAACATTTTTATTATTCATCAAAAGAGATTTTAAGCACTTCTCCCTTGCTGTCATACGGTAACTAGCAGAAAACAAGACATTTCCCAGCTCTCTAATGCTGATTCCTCACATCTTTGCGAACAGGGTTCATGAATAATTTACAAATACCCAAGTAGCAGGAAAACGATCCTTGTGCTTCAGTGGAAGGGGTGAAACAGACGTTCCTGGAAGGATGAACTCGGCCATGCCCTTAGCTTCCCTCTTGTCTTTAATTCATAGGACACCTGCTTTTCTCTGAGGTTCTGAAACTCACCTGATAGTGAATTGTATTTGAGAAACCTATTGCTGTAACTTCACAACATGACTTAAAAAAAAGGAAAACAAAGTTTTTTTTTAGGTATACAGGTAAGTCAGATTTTGAAGGATGCAGTAAAAAGATGCATTCATGCAACTACTGAAAATATATTGTCAACTGTCTCAAGTGGCACGCATAAATATTCCTTCCTTTAATCATACATTGTAAGAAGGGAGACAATAATTCCTCTTTCCGGAGTTATTTTATTTCTAGCTGAAGTGAACTTTTTATTTGAGTCACTGGGCTGATGAGTTATGTGTTTTAAATTTAGTATGGCCAGTTTATTTCTGGCGCAGCTATCCCAAGAGAGTCATTACAATGGCTTAATTTAGCCAGTAATCGTTTCTGGACCATTGTTGCTGTCGAGTCAGTTTCCTTGTTCCGTCGATATAGGCTTGTGTATATTTAACATCAAAACATAATTTAACAGCAAAAAGGTAAAACAAATTTGTATATTATTGTTTACATATTTTATAGGCAAGGCAGCTAGTATCCTGATGTCCTGGTAATTAGGCTATATATAATCCAAACCGAATGACCCAGTTGACATGCTTGAAACCAGTAAACTACATCTGGGGAACGTAATCCTTCCAGAGTCAGTGCCATCTACGCGTTATAGGCACATACATTTTAAAAAACTGTGTTCTTTCCAGAATGGGACAATAATATTGGGCTTTTGAGTGGCTTTTTTTGTAGCATTAGAGGAAACATACAATCGAACTATTCTCTGCCGTGTTAATGTCTTCTAATGAGCTAAACTACAATTCTTGTCTGCATCTAATTAAATTTACCTGAAAACCTCAATACGTCCGTCTTTTAAAAAGGATCCTAACCGACGGACGGAGAAAGGGAGAAAGGGCCGAGAGCGGACGAAAACTCCCGAAAGCAGCGATGTATGCTGGGAAAAGGAAGCTCGTCGCCATCTTTCTTTACCGCAAATTAACAGGGCAGGAAAATAAACCCATTTTCCGAATGAATAACTTTGCTACATACAAGCATTTTAATCAACAAATTAGAACAAGTATTCCTATTAGCAACTTGTAGGAGGTGTAGGTGGAATACTGTGGAAGAAAGTGTTCAATATCAACGATAGACAACCAAAAGCGTTCGACAGAGGTGGTCAACATGGGCCGCTCGAGGAGCCGCAGTTCGTCACGTTCCAAACACTCAAAAAGCAGCAAGCACAGCAAAAAACGAAGCCGATCGCGCTCCAGAGATAAAGAGAGGCCCAAGAAGCGGTCGAAGTCGCGCGAATCTAAGAGAAACCGGCGCAGAGAATCTCGTTCACGGTCCCGGTCAACAACTGCTTCGTCCCGCAGGGAGAGACCAGCCACACCGCCAGAGAGACTGGACATCTTTGGTAGGACGCTGAGCAAGAGAAGCGCTCTCGATGAAAAGCAGAAAAAAGAGGAAGAGGAAAAGAAGGCCGAACTCGAAAGACAGAGGAAAATGTGAGTGTGAAAACATATTTGTGACAAGTGTAGCTGCTGCACAGCAGTATGTGTGCTAATTGGAAACTGGCAAACTCTTTCTAGGCCTAGTAGGGTTTGATGCTAAATTTGGTTAGATAACTCAATGGCATGCTAACATAGCCACGCTAGCCAAGTTGTTAGCCATGCTACTGCTAGCAAACTAGCTAGTATGGGCAGGTTGTCAGACTGCAACATGCACCATCTTCTTAGCTAACGTTGGCTAGCATGGCCCTGATTTACCATCATCAGAGATGGTTGAAGCTCCTTTTATCATGAAGTACACTGTTAATATCCCCCGTATTCACTTATACGTTATCAAGCAGTTGCGTGTCATTTAAAATATATTTTCAACCCTTCTGGAAACGTGTCTCTTGTAAAACTAGGTCTAGATCCGATTATTTTCAACCCTATTACTAATCAGAAGACCATGTAACAATGTAATCTAGTCTTCAAGGCAAGCATTTTCAGTTCAGATGTACAACATATTTTATCTGCAAGTGTTAACCTTACAGCAACGTTATCACTTGCTGTTGTAATACACGTTTCAATAAGCATCAAACATAGTGTCTAGCTATGTCCTGGTTGCTTGTCAGTTGATATCAGTTAGTCAGGAAATCTCCATTGTGAAAGTGTGTGCTGGCCAGAGGCAGACTGACACCTGTGACCTGCAGGACTATCTCATGTCTGCCCTGCTACACTGTCTAAAGTGTATAGCCACTGGGCAATGCAGATGATAATGCAAATACGCTAACACTCATTTGACAAGAACAGGGGTGTCTAGTTTTCCAGTGGCCATCTCAAAGTTTTCATATTAGGGTGGTTGTTTATCTTGATTTGCCTGAAGCACTGGGAACCCCCTCATTACATAGTTTCATCCTGTTAAACTTAAAACTGTTAGCATTTGAATAGTAAACAGGATGTCCTGTGAACTGTTGCTGCTGCCCCCATACAAGTCATCTGACTCTTATAACAGATAACTGATGGGAGGTCACAAGCAACCCCCCTCCTGGTATTTCTATCTTCAGGGCCCCTGAAGTCAATGGGGCAAATTTTCCCACAGGTGGATGCCATGCACAGCACTGAAAATCAGTTTTTAAAATGTAGTCTAATGTAGATAGTGTTTTCTTCCGGGTGCTTACTTATTGGGTGTGTCCCATTTTGCCCTCGTTACAGTCGACAACTGGAGGTGGAGGAGAAGCTGATCGAGGAGGAGACGGCGCGGCGGGTGGAGGAGCTTGTGGCGAAGCGGGTGGAGGAGGAGCTGGAGAAGCGCAAGGACGAGATAGAGCGGGAGGTGCTGCGTCGCGTAGAGGAGGCCAAGCGCATCATGGAGCGTCAGCTGCTGGAGGAGCTGGAGCGGCAGCGGCAGGCTGAGATGTCCGCCCAGAAGGCCAGAGAGGTAACGCTCGGTCGTTTGGAATGCAGTCCCCCTCCCGCCCACCGCTGCCCTTCCCTGGGCACGTGGGGGTTCCTATTCCCCACACAGTCTAACTGGGCCACGGCACGGGTTTCACTGCGGGGAGGGTAGATGGGCGCTAGGTGGGTGACTGTTACTGTTGTTATCAGTGGGGGGCCCTGTTTGGGCTTTGGCACTTCTTTGGAGAGAAGATACACTTTTTATTCCAGTTGTGAGCTAGTAGGATCAATGTTGCAGCACAAAGGGGACAGTGAGACTTCTGCCATGGCTCAGTTAGCAGACTTACCATCTTTTTTTTCATCACTCTACCCATTAATTACCCCACACATGAGTATTTTGCTTTTCATTTATGCTTGTAAACATATTTCATTACCCCTCTAGTAAAGATCTCTCAAATGGACACTTTTTTATGTCATAATTGTTTATTTGTGTCCTTAGTTCAGATAGATTACCTATCAAGTCTCCCAAGCCTTAACTCTTGCAGTATTGTCTAGTATGTCACCAGGCCCCTTCAGTCTGAACCTAGATCTAATCTGAACAGCCCCAAACCCCCTCCTCTTCCCTGTCCACACTTAATGAAAGTTGTGTTTGTAATGCAGTAATAATGGTCTGTGAATGGGAGGAGCATCATATGCCCAGCCACCCGAACTCACAAAGCAGAGGCCATTGGCTTGGTACTAATTGGATGAGAAATGTGCCCTCAGTGTGCCTCGCCAAGCTTCCCCTCCGCCCCCACCTCCACCCCGGCTTTCCATTCCAGCTCCCCCCTATCGTGAAACACAACAGATTTTTAGGGACAGGTTACCAGTGTGCTCCGTAGGTGCAGAGTCTAGTGCAGCCAAGACCCTTCCCCTAGTTCTATGCAATTAGAGCACTTCTTGTTTAGCAGAGATTGTCCTGTACAGCTTTATTACCATCCCCAATAATCCTTGTTTTGAAAAGCTCCCATTAGATGGCATCCGCTCTGGGATACATAGCACTGATGGACCTACACTTCCTGTTTCCTGTTTGAAAAGGTCAACGATCTCTGGTCTAACCTTTGTCTGTTTGCCTTGATATTTTTTCTGATATTCCTTTTTTCTATTTGTGTTATAACTAACACATGTATATACCAAATGTACACTTTCTATATGTCATCATCACTTGCTTCTCCTTAGGGGTGCCGTTAAGTCTCATGTGATTGTATTTTTATGTTCTTGTGACTTGGGACACAACACTTGTGTTAACACCACCTTCCTAACAAGCATTTGACCTGAACTCGCCTGCAGTTGCCCAGCTCGCTCCATGTACTGTAACTGTACAAACAACCACTCCTACTGTACTGTAATGTGTACTCTACTGTACCCCGCCGCACATGTACTCTCAATGGGAACTGAGCAGCTCCAAAGAGAGCGCAAGCTGGGGCTGCAGGCACAGGCTAAGCAGTACAGAGATCAGTTTTAAAGAGGAAAGCAGCGGGCGCGGTATGACGTTTGGCAGAGTCCCCCCCCTACCCCTGGAGCGCTTCTGTCTCTCTGCAGGGGACACACACTCTGGACGAGACAGTAAATATTCAACCGTTTAATGCCGAATGCTTTCACCAATTGTGTAGGTACACAGGCAAGGAAAATGCGTAGGTATACGTGCATTGGTGAGCCAAAACTATTCACTCCTTTTTTTGTATCCTTTTTCTCTTGCTTATGATGATAGAAAAAAAGGGGGCAGTTGATTTTTTTAGAGTCTATTGCCTGTCATTAATATCTGTTTTTCTGTTTATGAGTGTGACGAATGGGTTTCCCGATATTTGTATTTAATATGATGCAGTGAAAGCTTTAAATGCGTTTGAATCAGCTATTTTTGGGGAGGGTAATGTCACCATTTAGACGAGAATAATAAAAAAAGAGGGTTTACACCCTTTGGTAAATTTTGTCACCTTTTGATAAAAATAAAATTTGGTTGCCTGCAAGTATGCTAAAGTGTGGTCATGTTTGAGTGGGGATAAACAAACTTCTGTGTTTGGAGTTGTGTGTGTGTGTGTGTGTGTGTGCGTGCGTGCGCGCGCGCCTGCTGGTCTGGTTGCGTGTAATCTAGAAGGCTAGCTTGAGCGTGCGTGTTTGCTCTTCAGCCGTAGTCTGTGCATGAGCTAACATGGCATCGTGTCGTCCCTGTAGGAGGAAGAAAAATCCAAACGGGAAGAGTTGGAGAAAATACTGGAGGAGAATAACCGCAAGATCGCAGATGCTCAAGCCAAGCTGGTACGCCCTATTTTTTGTCTTGTGCTAAAAACAAAGACACATTTCCTTGTTTAGCTTCAAACTAACTAAATACAATTGGCATTGAAATATAATAACTTATGTTTGGGATTTGTATGGTCATTATTTGGGTGTACCCTGGGCATCAACATTGATTCCAAGCAACCATAACACAACATGATTAAAAAAAGTGATGGAATAAGATCTACATCTGGACAGAAACGTAGACTATTAGTCCTACTATTAACATGTCTTTGTTTGGTTTGTGTACTAAACCGCACATTTGTAAGCACGGTATATTTGATTTGGCCACAACTTTTAACGGGCTAAGATGTTTACCATCATTATTTAATTGACTTAAATGTAGGACACATTTTAAAGCTTTTAAGGTGTTTGTTGGAGTTTGTGGGGAAAATAACTTGTACCCCCCCCCCCTTCCAGGCCGAGGAGCAGTTGCGTATTGTGGAGGAGCAAAGAAAGATTCACGAGGAGCGTATGAAGTTGGATCAGGACCGCCAGCGGCAGCAGAAAGAGGAGCAAAAAATGATCCTGGGCAAGGGCAAATCCCGGCCCAAGCTCTCGTTCTCCCTCAAGGCCACTGAGTGAGACCTCTGCCTCCGCTTCCCTTCTCACTCCAGCATCGCCTCCCAATTACCGTCCTCCTCTCTGGAACGCTAGTATTGTGTTGATGCGTGGAAGGCCGAGGGAAAGGGGCAGCCAGAAGACCTGTGTATCACGGCGCTCTCCTGCCATACCCCTGCTCTCAAGACCTTCCCCAAACCTAGCCTGGGAGAGGAGGCTGCTGTTCTCCAACAAAGATATGACAGTCCCTCCACTCCGTAAAAAGACTATCTTTTGTGCCGTTTTGGTTTTATTTGAATTTTTAAGGATTTGAACTGTTGTGTAGAAAGCTTTCACTCAGCCCTTTCCCCGTGGTCTTGCATTGGTCCTACAAGCGATTGTTCGCCTGCGCTAATTTCTTCTATTTTTTAACAGACAGCTAGCTAGAATATGCTCATATGGATGAATATGTATGTTTGTGTCCATTACAGCTTATTGAAGACGCATGTGCAGTTTGGGAGTTGGCCTGGGCTTTCCGGTGCAGTCCTGTTTTTATCAGTCTTACAGACTGGTACATGCGAACAAATCAGTGAAAAAAAAAAGAAAAGAAAAATAAACTGGAAAAGCACTGTCATCTCCTGTCCCACTGACAGGTTTGTGTCTTCCACTTTCCTCCTCACATCTGCCCTGATCCCAACCGATTTAAATGTCTCGACGAGTGTTCCTCAAGCTTCGCATGCGAACAAGTCAAAGCTGTGCCGTTGAACCCAGACAGAGTCCCAAACTGCCCATATAGCCCTTGTGTAAGCTGAAACAGGATAGGTGTCTGATCCATGATAATAAAGCGCTGTTGTACAGGGGGTGGGGGGAGGAATGTCCTGTATGTTATAATATAAGCCTGGCTGTGATGTGTTGTTCCACCATCAAATACTGTTTCAAATTATTCTACACTAAAAAGCAAACAAACAAATAATATTTGGTGAATTGTTACCTAAATTATTTTCAAACACATGGTGACATTCCACACTTGGGTATAAGGTCCTCATCCTATTTCTTAGTTTTGCTGTTGTAAATTAACTTAGGATACCCCTTCAATAGACTGTGGTTCTTAAAGGATGTCCAAGTCCAGGTAAGATTGACAAGATAGATGTTGAGGTCAGCTGTATATGCGCGTGTGTATGTCTGTGTGAGAGTGAGTGTTTGCGTGTGTGAGTTTATTTGTGTGTGAGAGAGAGCGCTGACCTCAGGTAGGTATGCGCTTTTTCCCAGTATTTGAATGTCTTGTGGTAATTTGTAAAGGGACAACATTCACCAATAAATTCCTTGAAAGAGTGGTTTAGGTGTCATTGTTCCTTTCAATTTCATGAAATAAGTGGTTTGGTCTATTTCTTCATTATTGCCTGAATACTGTACAAAGTTATGTATTTATATTTATTGACAGTAAACCTAGCAAAAAACACTACTCTTATGGTATCAAGGTTTACACAGTAGGCGACTGCCTAGATAGCTCGTAAAATAAAAAAAAATTGTAGACCTACATCTATATCACGTTAACAACACTGTAAGAGAAAGACTTTGACAAGATATAGGTACCTTGGCTGCAGGTTTAAATCATGGACATGCAGCACGCATTTTTAACCGCTTTTGCAGTTTAACTCATGTAATTTCAGAAAGGGCGGTAAAAAGTTATATTGAAGATTAGTGTTTTGACTGCTCACCAGGCTATGGCGTAAAATGAAGTTTGAGTACATTAACAAATGCATGAGATCTTTCCGGTCAGAGAAACGCACTAGTAGACAGTATATTGTACATCCCAAATCGCAAGTGCTAGTTTGAAAAGTGCCTGGTGCGCAGGCCATGTCTGGCCAGTTTTGATCACGATAAATTGGAAAGACGCTTGCGGATCTACGACCGCAAGGTAAGATCCACAACTAAACAAAAATAGTCCGTAATACTAAGCATACCCGTGCTAAATTGGACCTGCTGTTTGGTTCGCGTCTCTTCATTGTAACAAGATCAACATTGAACGTTTCAACATTTGCCGTAAAGGTTTGGAATTGAAAAAAAAAATATCCCTCTACACAGTGCAATATTTGAGTTGCAAAGACAGGCACATAAACGAACAAAGTTGATTTTGTTATTGCTGCTACTGTTAAAAATCTATTATTATTATAAATAAGTCTAGTAGTAGTGTTGATCTCAGTTTAATAAAAACTACTGTAAGGTATTTTGTCTGTTAAAATCCATACAATATGAAACAAAAACTATCAAGATAATTTGTATTCTTTATTATTGTGGGTGTTTTCCAAGCTCAGTAATGTTGAGCTTGTGCTTAAAACAACATGTGTTTCATAGGCACATATCCTACTAAATAAATTAAGATATAGGCCTATAGGTTGCATGGCCTTTTTTAAATTAAGTTTCTATGCTTCCCGATTAGTTTAGCTTATATTCCTGTATAGCACAAATCAATCCAACCATAAGATTTATAAAAGGGTGTTTTAAAGTACTTCATAGTGCTTATAAAATCGCAATGACAGGTTAACGTCAGGCCTCATGTTTGTCGATGAGGAGACTAGCGCATTTACCTAAACATAGGCTATTATGTTTTTGTGAAAACTCTATTTGATATATTGTGTTATTTAATTGACCAATCTTTCAAGTATAATTATAGCTTAATGCGTTGTCATAAACATTAACTCAATGGGCAATCTGACGGGTTTGGTGTGTTTATTCCAAATGAAAGAATAAGCACCTCAACAGTTCCTCTAAACTCTCATTATCTCTTAGATGCGACATGTCCTGATTAGGAGCTAAATAAACATTGCAATACACAAATTTCATCCTTGATAATTGATTAAATTACGAAACAGGCCTAAAGAAGTGTAAAAACTTGACACTTACCCCTGACGCCCAAAAGCAAACGTTGCATGGTTGGGAATTAGGGCAGAAAGTATTTCGAGATGCTGGAAAAGAATGCGAACAAAATAGCGTACCAAACATTTAGCAAGTGCTTTATATGAATAAATGAAGAACGTAATGCAGATGTAACACACTGTTCTATGATACTAGTTCTATGATAATGATAATAATAATAAAACAGTAGTGGAAGAAGAAAAATATTAATTGTAATGCTAATAGTAGTAGCCAAATTATATGTTCATAATTATCTTCGTAACAATAGCCAAATAATAATTAGGCTACACAACAAAACATACAGCCTAACTTTAAGCTACAATAATCACAATGGTTTCTTCAATAAAAACATATTATATGTTTTTTTTATAACGACCCGAGATTCAGGAATCATAGAAAGAGACACCGAAAACAAAGTGTAATTGGGAGAAAATTATTTGAATATATTGACCTTAACTTTTCATATTCATATCCCTTTGGTGATGTTCCGCTAGTGTGCGCTGTTGCCTTGTAGAAAAAGTTGGCATACCATCCAATGGATATACTATAATTTCGCATGACTCAATACAACATTACAATTTATTTAGCTGAAGCCTTA
Source organism: Galaxias brevipinnis (assembly GCA_036023535.2). Lineage (NCBI taxonomy): Eukaryota > Metazoa > Chordata > Actinopteri > Galaxiiformes > Galaxiidae > Galaxias > Galaxias brevipinnis. Next base: position 4,778 of record JAVQIZ010025048.1, on the reverse strand, counting down.
ATATTTTGTTAGCTAGAACAGTATCTAATAGAATGCCACGAGAGTGTGCTCTGTAAACATATTGGAGCGTTTGCGGAATTATTTCTAGCCTACTCAAATAGCTTAGTCGTAGTTATAACTTAGCCTGTGAACATGTCTAGTTTGTTTTTTAGATTAATAGCTACTTCAACTAATGTATTAACTAACTTAACCAAATGTTTGACATGCAAGGCATCTATTGTTTCGATAACATAAATTTAATTTAGGCTTGCTGTTAAAGTACGTTAAACCAGTTGCAGGGCTGCCTTGTGTGATTGACTGGAGTATTTCTATGGACTTTCATGAACCTGTCCAATGAGCAGCAATGTAGGCGGAGCCCCAGTAAAGCAAGCTCTGCCAAATATTCCGACTCGCAGTCACTTGCAGTTACTTGCTATCCAGGCTCCTCGCAGCACTCAAGCATCCCTGTGTTTTCGCCAAGCATTTCATCCGGATTTGCAGGATTCAGCCACAGCAAATATTTTGCAACGGAAAAGGACCTACAGGCCTAGTATGAGAACTTTCATTCCAGTTAATTTAGTTTTTTTCATTTTCATATTTGATCATTTTGATTTTTTTCATCTAATATCACAGTTTTTTCATTTTTTCCCCACTGTCATCCACAGTTCATTTTTGCCAATTTGGTCACAAGCTGAAAGGGAATATTTTGAGCATTTCTCTCTCGCTTGCCTGCTGCTATAGAGAAGCTCGCGCACTTTGGATTGGTACCTGCATTGCTGGTTTACAGAGAACCGGGCAAACGGAGGATTTATACAAAGCGTCTTCACTGGTTGAAGTGGACACCAACGGCGGCACGGGCGCCTTTCTCCGAGGAATGTACCCAGTAAAGTCCGCACTCTAAGGGAGAATATTGACGCGCTCCGTGTGAATGAAAAACTGCCGTTCTTCACTGTGTTAGCGGAGCTGGTGAAAGGGACTATCTCTGGAGCAGGGCTCTTCTTTGGGATGCCCCACATTCAATTGATTTGTGGTCTGTATTTTCATCATTTTTGTATCATCTAGGCTAGGATATAGAAAATAATCGTTGCAGCGCTTCTTTCGCCGTCTTACGTCTTCTTCGGGACATAAACCATTTGGAAAAGGATTGTGACCATCCGAAGACAGCAATAATGGGGGACTCAATGTGGAGATATTATTTTGGAGTTTTGTTTATTGCTTGCAAGGTGAACTTGTCCCGGGCGCTTATTCTGGAGTCCATCTACTGGAACACAACAAATACTAAGTAAGTAAAGCAGGCTACACAAACACTAGGCTAATCCAAGTCAAAATAAAAATAAAACATATTTAATACATTATAAAAACATTATTTTGTAGTTTTTTCTTTTATAACAATTGAAGCTACAGCTGCCGTTGTTTTATATTTATCAGCCTAAAACATAAATTCCTCTCGCATTAATAGTTTTTTTTATTTTTTTTTTACCGGCCTTGCCTTTCGTCTTCGGGTAGATTTTACGCGCGTGTGTGATCGGATGCTTGGTATCGGGTCTTGCGTATAGCGCATGCACGTTTGTTTTAAGGGAAAACAAATATTTTTTGTTCCACACATTATTATTTGATGATTACTTAGGTTGTGTATGTGTGTGTTTGTGTGTGAAGGGGGGTAATTTAGTATCGTCCCCCCCGTCCCCCCCCTTATCCACGTTGGCACTATAAGCTGACATTTGAAATATACAATACCCCACGGTCCACTTTCTCAACTTTACTGATAGAAACCTATTAATTCTATGTCATTATGAATCCACTGATAACTGTAGTATTTAATTGTGTATCTGCTTGCAAACAACATGGTATAGGCTAGGCCTATGTAGCCAAATGATGCGCACCACAACATTCTAAAAGGTTATAGGTTAGTTATAGGGCGTAATGCTAGCCAACGATTAATGTAGATGTTTTACCAGTCATTTTATTCATTTTGGTTAAAATCTAGATTAATATTAAATAATTACACGCCTGTCTTGGCATGTTTTTTGTGCACTTTGTGCTGTTGTCTATTTAATTTTTTTATTTTAGATTAAGTTAGCATCTATTTACGGGTTAAATTAAGAAACAATTAGCACCAGGCCTATAGGAATATAACTGATTACTCTTAACTTTTAAACGTGTTGGCTATTGAAGCCGAAATTTAGACTATGATCACATTTTCAACTACGTCTAACCCAAGTTAGACCCGTCGAATCAGCCCCAGAGAAAATAGATTCTTGAGTTAAATTATGCATTCAGCATTGCAACATCAGACAAGGAATTTTGAGGGGGTCAAACCTCAATGGGAGGGTTCGTTTCTTTGTGCAGATTTAGTCACGTTGAGACTCATACTCGTTTTAAACTTAAGCTTCTAGAATTAATAAAAAATAAGCCATATTTTCATGGGGGATGTATATTCATTCGAAGCTAAAAGCCATAATGGAACATTTGATAACGAGGTGTACATTTTGCATGTTCATGTAATCTAACGTTATTATAACCTATATATGCTATTACCAGTGTAAAATCGTTTTTTTCCTCAGAATAGGAGGTTAACTGATGTAGCTTAATGCGCTGTAGTGATCCTCTCGGGCCATACTATTATGCTTTTATGGTGACATCAACAATCGTCTGCGTCTCAATTCTAGACGCAATGGATCAATAATGGCAAACTTCTCATCAGAAGATAAGTATTTATGCCACAACACTTAGTAGTGCCATCTCAATTGTAAATCAGCGTTATGAGCGGTCATTTAGATATAATATAGCCAAAACGATAAGCTACCTGTTTTTGATTGGATGAATTGACCAGCATTAGGTGTATAGCCTATTACCGTGTAGGTTAGGAACACAATTTAGTTGACACACAAAGTCAAAGTGAAGAAGCACTAATTTAAGTTTAAGTCAAAGTGTCTTTGTCTTCAGCATAGCCAAAGTTTGGTCACCCTTGGTAGCCTATTGATTATGTCTGAAAAATAAACGTCAATAGCCTATAGACCCAGTCATATATTTAGTTGATTATCGACACATATGCAGACATTAAGTCCAGATGTAGTTGAATGCGTCCGTAAGTTTTACTTCGGCCATGACGTTTGTACTTAACCAGGCTGTTATCGAATAAGGCTGTTAATTAGTTCTGCTTCGCCTATCTCTCTCCCTTGGCAAAATGTATCACTGTAGATTTTGAGCAGCAACTTAGTTTATATTGTGTAATTGAACTTAACTTTTAACTTTTCCGTTTAAATAGGGCTAAAATTTTTCGCCCTCGAGGCTAGTAAACCTACAAGCCTTGGCCTCCACAAAAGACAGCGGGCATTCCGTGGAATTAGCTTGTGCGCACATTCTTTGCGTTCTGTCTGGGTAACGAGTTCAAAGGTAATGGTCAGAGGACGTTATTCTGTGGTTGTACTACGTCTATTGTCATGGCGGTCACCTTTTTGCCCTTTGTAATTACCCTTTATAATTGAGCTGACAGGGACAAAACACTTTAAATTAGGACCAATAGGGTAACATCCCAGATCCATTGGACCAAAAATAAATTATTCGCGATAGGCTATAGATTATCTAAACTGGTCACTTTTTATTAGTTCTATTATCTTTCTATTTACAAACACAATAATGATCATCCTAGTCATTCATGTTCATTATCAACTTTTTTATGACCTAGATTTGTTTTAGCTTATCACAGTCTCTTAAAAAAAACAAAAGGATACACCAGCATACTGATTGATTCCTAAATTCAGCAATATGGCACCTTAAATTATTCCTTCATCACATTGTGCTATTTTGCCTCTCTGCTATTGAGACAGGATGAATGCTAGAAATGTGTGTGATTCAGGCCAGTCTAATGCCTTTGTGGGGAGCCTGAGAGGCTGGATAAAGCTCGAAATATGTGCTGTGCGTGTGTGTGCGCTGTGTTTGCACCCTGCTTATGGAGGTTTTAGGAGAGCATAAAAACCTCACTCCGCAGGGCCTTCTGCTGTGTCGATTTAAACCTCATTGTTGTTTATGCTTTACTATTTTGCGAACCCATGCATGAGCCTCTGAAAAAAAAGACTCCCTCCTCTTTCCTTGTCACCCCTAACTCCCCCTCCACCCCACCTCACTCCCTTAGTAATCCATTTTGTAGTTGGGCTGAGAAACAAAAGGGAGGCCTGCTCTACACGGTCGCTGCAAAGGGAATAGTCCCTCTTCTCCACTGCAGTTCATTAAGAGATTACATAGAAGCCCAAAGGCTTTTTGTGACTGGCTGTGATGGGGGCACATCCATGGCTCCTTTTGTGAATAGCGGGGACTGAAGGGATGGAGGAAGGGGGCGCATAGAGATGCAGATCCATCATGAATGACTGACGAGGGCCACTGAATTTTCAAATGCGGCCCTCCTTCCTTCCCCCTATCCCGTCAACCTCTCCCTCCCTCCCTCCCTCCCTCCCTCTTTCTTCACCCTTCACTACAGGACATTCTCTGTTTTCTCCCCAATATTTTAACTGTAAAAGAAAAAAGAAAAGGTCCGTATCAAATTTGAGACAAACGTGTCCAGTTAGTGGGCGAAAGAATTAGGAGGAAGGAACCGAAGGGGAAAAGTTCAGTTGTGTTTTGCACGATGCACTGCGCGAGGCGGGGTTCAGGAGGCCTGACTCTCATGACCGCAGCTGGGAGGAAAGTTGATGATTAAGATTTATGAAAAGTCATGAGGGTGGAACTGAGTGAAATTGGGAGAGAGAGAGAGAGAGAGAGAGAGAGAGAGAGAGAGAGAGAGTGAAGAAAAGCAACCGAAA
>JAVQIZ010025017.1:0-14037 GCA_036023535.2 Galaxias brevipinnis | reverse complement strand
CCATTAGCTATACCGCTTATCCTATGCAGGGTCGCGGGGGGGCTGGAGCCTATCCCAGCCGACACAGGGCGAGAGGCGGGGTACACCCTGGACAGGTCGCCAGTCTATCACAGGGCAATGTCGAGATTCGAATTAAAGGAGTTATTGGAGGCAGCAGAGAACATAAATTATTTCTTTATGCTGACGACATTTTGGTATTGAATCAAGACCCTGCCAACTCTATATCAGTGTTAGAAACTATAGAAATATATTCCAGAGTATCTGATTACAAAATTAATTGGCACAAATCAGAAGCTATGCCGGTGTCCCGAACCTGGTTCCCTAACTTATTATCTGCATTTAATTTGAAATGGTTCCCGAAAGGTATGAAATATCTGTGGATAGAATTGAAACCAGATATAGGAGAAATTATTACCACCAACATGGAAACGCTATTAAATAAAATTAAGGTTAATTTGGATACTTTGAGTAAGCTATGCTTGACGTTATGTGGGGAGAGCGAACACAACATAAATGGTCATAGTCCCGCAGATAAATTACATAACCGGAATGATACCATTATGTATCCCACAACAGTTACTACTAAGATATAACAATATGATAAAACACTTTCTTTGGGACGGAAGAAAACCTAGAATTCACATGCACAAGCTCTGTCAGCCAAAGACGGGAGGAGGCCTAGCTTTACCAAATATAACATTTTACAGTATTTCTTTTGAAATGGCTAAATATTGGAAATGGAAATATTTACAAATTAGACACTGTATAAAAGAGAAAGTTCACTTTTCTCAAGAAATAAGTACAATAGAAAGTTATCTACAACTACCAACAATAAAGCAAGAAGCATCACAGTGGTATGAGATATGGCCCTGGGTAAATAGTAACGGTTATAAAAATCTCAGGATGATATGGGGAAAAGACTTGGGTTGTACATTTGATGAAGAATCGTGGGAGGGGATTCTTTTCAACAATGGGCAATATATTAGAGAAGCCAGAGACAAATTTATTCAATATAAAATACTTCATAGATATTATTTTACCCCAACAAGATAATAGAATGGGTCTAATTAAAGACAGTTGCTTTTGGAAATGCAAAATAGAACAAGGTACGTATATGCACGCATTATGGGAATCTCCCGGAGTTTCTACTTTTTGGCAGAATGTTCTGGAATATATGGGTGAATGGTTGGATTGTGAATTTCACAGATCGCCACGATTGTCTCCTTGGGGAAAAAACGGTAGTGCCGCATTGAATAACTTTGAATTTAGAGTATTAATAACTGGCTTAATAACGTGTAAGCTTGATTCATAGACGTTAGAAAGAGCCTCACACTTCTATTGAAAATGTGGAGGGAACAAATGACTAACTGTTGCAGGTGAAAATATGCTGGGAAGATTGAATTTGAAAAATTTTATGATTAAAGAACAATGGGATAGCTTTAGTGGGTACATGTCCGAAGGGAGTCACCAAATCCTGACCAAAATCTAACTGGTTGTTACAGTTCATCTGTAATTGTTGCCATATTATTGTAACCATTTACCCGTCTTCTTATTTCAACATATGTTATCCTGCCCTGTATTATTTTGTTTTATTGTATTTTATTGTTTTTTTGTAGTTTTTTTGCCTTTTTTGTTACATACATTTTATAAAATTCAATAAGAACTTTAAAAAAATATATATATTTTGTGTAACAGGCCTAGTTTTAAAAGTTTTGATCTCATTTCTGAAGAAGTGAAGTTATATGTTTTGTGAATAAATGGTTGTATGAAAACGAAGTGACAGCTGGATTTATTTACTAATCTAAAGACAGCATGATAATAAGGTTTGTCACTAAGCGTACATGATAGTCAGACAGTTTGGAAGATTGACAGATTACTCTAAAACACAACACAGCAGTTACTAAAGTTGTCTAGGCTCTAGCATCAAAATGCCCAATGTTACGAATAGCTCGAGTTTACGTTACTGTGAGAAGATAGACGGAGCTCTGGCAATTAATCAAGTCCTTGGTTTGCTGCAGGGATAAAGTTGGAATGTTGTCCGTGTTCTGAAATAACAAAATTCTGAACGTGGTTTGTGGCTTGAATAACGTTGAAATGTTGTCCGTAGTTAAAAGTGACAAAGTTATGAACAATGTGGTTTGTGGCTTTGGCCTGGTGAGGTCGAAAGCCTCATTTCTTTGTTCTGAGAGTTGCTGGAGTGGACCGCATGGTCAATGGAGAAAGGTTGCAATTATTTAATCTGAGGTAACATCTAGGTGGCCTCCCAGGTTAATTGCGGATGTTTAAAAGCTAAGTTTCCTGCTTGAGATAGGTATTTATGCTCTGTTTAGCAAGGGGGGTTCCAGGGAAGATGTTTGTGGTCATTGATTGGCTGCATCCTTCAGCATGCACTGGAGCGGTTTGCAGCTGAGTGTGAAGCGGTCAGGATGAGAGTCTGAGGCCATGGTTCTTTGCCGGAAAAGGGTGGAGTGCTCTCTCCGCGTTGGGAGTTAGTTGCTGCCCCAAGCAAAGGAGTTCAAGTATCTCGGGATCTTGTTCACGAGTGAGGGAAAAATGGAATGTGAGATTGACAGGCGGATTGGTGCATCAGCAGTAACATCAGCAGTAATGCGGGCGTTGTACCGGGCCGTCGTGGTGAAGAAGGAGCTGACCCGAAAGGAGAAGCTCGCGACTTACCAGTCGGTCTACGTCCCAACCCTAACCTCCAGTAGGGTGGCTGGGCTCAGCCTTAGGGATAGGGTAAAGAGCTCGGTCATCCGGAGGGAGCTCGGAGTAGAGCCGCTGCTCCTTCGCATCAAAAGGAGCCAGATGAGGTGGTACGCCTCCTGGACGCCTCCCGTTAGAGGATTTCCGGGCACGCCCTACTGGTAGCAGACCCAGAACACGCTGGCGAGATTATATATCTCGTCTGGCCTGGGAACGCCTCGGAATCCTCCAGGTGAAATTCTACACAATATTGGCCTCTCAGGGGCACCCTGATTGGCAGTACAATAGTAGATAAGTTAACTCACCAAGCATGCGTTTACTGGCAAATGTTATTTGCTGATAGATATAACAAGTGAGCTAACTCAGCCTTTTACTAGCCTACTTACTATAACATGGTTACATTTACTTTTACAACTACTTTTAAGAAATTTAAGACCTCCCTTATTATTCCCGACGTCCATGATGCTAATCCAGACTGCTGAATTAAGAGGAAATATTGCAGGAGTTTCAATCAGTCTCGAGAAAGTAATTAATTGTAATGTTAATTAGACTAGAGTAACCCTAGGCTGTTGTCACACAGATGGGATTTTGCCAACAGGCACAATGCCAACCCGATCAGAGATGCCCACCAGCTCGTAGCGTGGTTCATGAGGCGATTGGGGTGAACCAAGCGAGTACAGGCGAACTCGCGTCTTTTGATGTGCATTGTGCCATGGCTGATATATTTGACAAGCAGCAGCAAGGTAGTGCCATGAACAAACAAGTTTAATGATTGTAAGGATTTATGAGTTTTAATGATTGTAATCTGTCATGTAAGGAAACCAATCACTGAATCCCCCCCACCCCTCTCTCTCTTAAGATTAAGGTTAAGATAAGAGGAACAGGCCCAAATGCCCCTGGTGAACGCTCCAGAGGGGACAGCATGTTGCTCACACAAAGGACCATAACAACCTTGACTTTATTCCAGCAGCACCCAGCTGCAACTCTTAAGGATTAATGAATTGGGATTATTAATAAATTGTTGCCAAAAGAACATTCAAAGAAATGATGGGACATTGACAACGAGAAGACATTTTAATTGTTTGTATTTCTAATAATTATTTAGTGTTCTCTTTTCTAAATTAACCATCATAGCAAGCATAATCATGTTTGGTATTCAAATGTTCACAATTGATTTAATAATTTAATAAGCTTTGCAGACGTTATATAGAATATACTCCCGATGTATAAGCAGTAATAGAAACAAAACGATATGAGGTAGACTGGCAATCCTTATCTTATAAAGTGAAATAATTCACACCTCTGCTCCATTGCATGCGGCCAATCAAATGATCAGGACACCTTCCCTGGACACCCCCTTTCTCAAACTAGCATAAATAACTTTCTCAAGCAGAAAGCTACGCTTTTAAATATCCACAAGTAACCTGGGAGGTCACCTAACTGTTACCACGGATTAAATAATCGCACCCCTTATTTGCTTCAACCACGCAGGTCCACCAGCAACCTTCAGAACAAAGGAATTAGGCTTTTAACCTCACTATTGGCCGGAAAACCTTCGAACTTTACCACTTCAGAGCAAAGAAACCTCTATTCAACTAAGTTTTAGAACTTTCAAACTTCACACAACAAACTGAGTTTCAGAACTTTACCATTAAAACCACGGACGACTTCTCCACTCTGGTCCAGCCGCAACCCAGGCCTAGGACCAAATTAATTTATTGCCACAGCTCTGCCTATCTTCTCACAGTAACGTAAACTCATGCTATTCGTAACACTGAGCGTTTTGATGCTAGAGCCTAGACAACGTTAGTAACTGCTGTGTTGTTTTACCATAATTTGTCAATCTTTCAAACTGTTTAACTTTCATGTATGTTTAGCAACGAACCCTAGGGTTAAATATCTACTAACCCTTTGTTTATTCATGTTATCATTTAGTCAATCTTTGTAGTAACGTAATTATCATGTTTTCTTTAGAAATAAACTCAGTGTGCAAGAAAAAATAATATTGGTACCTGATTGGTTAATGCCTAGCAAACTTCACTTGGAATTTGTATAGTTGCGAAAATGTGAACATTTGGTGACCTCTCCAACCACTCCTTTGCTTAGGCTCGCTTCGCCACTGGTCTCGAGATGACGGCCACCTTACCAACATGCCCCTCCATTGAAAATTAATGGTGAGCGGTGATTTGCCGTACTACGACGCTTTTGGTGTACATTGTACATTAGGTGAGGCAAAAGCGACATGAAACTGATGCGAAGCCAGGCCAGAACCTGCCCTGGCTGCAGCACAAGTGGACTGCGCTACAGACCGTATCCGAAATGAACTTTTTGACTCACCGGCCAATGAGACTGGTAGATGGAAAAATGTATCGGCCAATCATTTTACCGGCCCCCCCAAAAAATTGCATTTTTGTGTCACATATAGGCATACATTAGTTTGAATACATTTCAGTGAGATAACGTATTTTGTGGAACACAAACTTAACAAGAGGACAGAGCAAAAAAACTGATTAATATATTGTCAACTAGGGCTAAAACAATTCCTTGAGAAACTTGACTAACTCGATTACAAAAAAGCATCGATGCAAACTCTTTGCATCGAAGCTTCATAAAATCCATATAACAGTATATAAAGCTCAGTGTCTCGCACAACACGCTTACGCTGTGGTCACATGATGTGAAGAAGACCGTAGAAGAGATTTTATAGCGCGGATTGCAAAATGAAGAAAGAGAGAAAATAGCGAAGGCCGGAAATAGACGGGAGAGAAAATGACAGAGTGTCCGAAGTTTGGGATCATTTCAAGTTCAATACAGATGAAAACTGTAGTGTCAAATTGTTATACCGAACTAGCCTACCACTAGCCTGGGGACCAGACAAAGGCGCGCTCATTTCAAATTTAACTTGGCACATCAGTCTGGCCTTGCACCTATTCAAACTTTGTACAGGTCCGGCAAGTTTCTGGCAACCCAATTGGTGGGTTTAATACGATGACGGTACAGAGAGGCGCCGTTGAGGCATTTTCACAAACAACCGTTTCACACGTTTTCACACATTCAGGATTCCCACTCCTTTTAAGAAATCGCTTTCCAGGACCTTTCCAGGACATTTTCTAGGAGTTTTCCTTGACAATGCAGGACAGCACCCGCTCACAAATGGTCATATAATTTACTGGGACACCTAGTATTGACATATTTACCCCCAGTTATAGACCTACTTTTTTAATGATGCAGGGTTCAGGATAAAGTGTCTAAGGTTAATTACAGGTGACAGCTACACACCCATCACTGCTAACTATATAATAAGGTAATCTGGCCTCCTCTTTTTGTTTGTGATCAGCACTGATAGCCTATGTGTTTTTATTTTGTACTTACAAAGCTCTCCTCAACAAACGCCAAGATGTTTATGGAGGCAATCTGAGTGAGAGGCTAAAATACAATTGTCATTTTTCAGGACAACATAGATTATTTCCAGGATATTTGGTCATTTTACATAAATTTTCAGGAGTTTCCATGACCAGAAAAGTAGTCTCTAAATTTCCAGGTTTTCCAGGACGCCTAGGAACCCTGTCGTTTCGTTGCTCTGATTGGTTGTAGGTCTATCCAATTGCGTCCAGAGGCATTTTGATTAACAGCTGTTGGTAACAACAAGAAAATGAATTGTGCAGTTCCAGACCAAAGCTATTGGCAAAGCACTGCACATTGGTCTGGCGATGCCAGGATAGCCTACCACAATAGCACGACATAAATGCTTCAGCATCTCAGCAGAAAGCATAGAGTCCACAGAGCGGACATGACAAAATGTAACGTTAACATTAGTAAATCAATATGATTGCTAATTGAGATTAAGTCTAGTACATAATGTACGTTCATTATGGCTATATGTAATGGCTAGTAAAGAACATAAATCAATTTGGTGGCTAGTTAGGTCCCTAAGTTAATTAAGTTTTGCTAAAAAAAATAACCACAGAAAACAAAATGCTTGCAAAAATGTGAAATGAATGCATGTTTTTTGTTTCTAATTTTAGAAAATGTTTTATTGCAAACCCAAAATTCAATATGGCACTTTAATGCACCTACTTGGTTTAGTTTTGACAGAAAGCTATTGAATCAATTCAAGCAATAAGAATAATTAGATTTTTTTTAAAAGGAAAACGATTAGTTGTTAATTTTAAGAGACTTGCCTTATTTTCTCTTTTTGTATATTTACTATTGCGCTTTAATAAAGCCAAAGTATTTCTTATCCGATTACTGGATGAATCAATAATTAATGAATAATAATTTGATAGCTGCAGCCCGATTGTCAACAGTTAATCAATTCCAGACATCACAGCAAGCCTACTGTAGCCAGCCTCTTACGACTCCTATTGTAACTGTTGTTTGGTTATAGGTAATAGGGCTCACATATGACGTTTATAAATTGATTTCACAACTAGTAGGCATACAGTTAAAAAAAAAACTGTCACAAAGTAACTTGAATTCAACTTCTTTTCAGTGAGCGTGGCATATGTCCCCTTCTCAAAGCACATAATTAAGCAAAGATACTATCAACCATCATTCGTGAATTGGTCTAATGACATGTTCCATAACAATCCCAAAAACAAATGCATCACAGTTATGTATTATATAGGCCTTGCTAATATTGTGTCAGCATGAAGAAAATAGAACCATCAGGGGCTAGTAGTAAACATTAACGTTCAGTGTGTGTACAACGTATTGTCAGGGAAATTATAACTTTAGAAGTAGTCCCAGAGCCCTAATGTCAGTAACGTTATACGCAATTTGGAATTGTAATAACTGCGATTTTCACCGAAAAGCAGACTGGTGGGAATCGAGTTGATGCTAGTTTGAGTTTTGTGTTGAATCAACCAGAGGAACACAGTAGCCAGAGTAGCCAGCGTGAGCCCTGAGCATGTGTGTCAATCTGACACCGAAAGCAGAGGAGAGAATAGCGTGAGCGTAAATGACACCAAAATGCAGTAGAGTTATGTTTTTTTCATACAATTTTGGTGGCCTACCCACAGACCCTGTTTGTTGACAGGGGTTTTTGAAACTTCACAAGCAGCCCACCTACCCAGTCGTAAACATTACAATTCCAACACTTGTTACCCTCTGGGCCACAAAAGTTAACTATAGTTAATATAGCTAGGTAGCCTAATTATGAGGCTTTAGCCTAGGGGCGGGGCACCTTTAATCTATAAAGGGCCATTGGCATATTTACAACATCCGTTGGAGGCCACACAACAGGACAAACATAAATGTATTTTCTTTTATTGCTGTAACAACATGAAGACGCCAGGGTGCAACCATTATTCAATAAAAGGGTCATCAGTCACTCTGTAGTCTCAGTCCAGCTGCCAGAGTTGATAAATCAAACAATAATAATAGATATGCAATATAAAATGAGTAATTCATTATAGTTAGAATACAATTCACAAGTCTATACATATTCAAAAACAATCTAGTATCCATACATACAAAAAAAAAGACAGTTTACTATTCCAGTCACGTGATGTTGGCACTCGTATCCAGGGAAGCCCATGAAGGGGATAGAGAGAGACCGCAGACCTCAGAAACGACCTAAACGACTAGTACTAACTACCCTTATGAGACTGCATTATGAGATCGCATATACATGACTATCGAGATATCAAAGTATAAACATAAAACCTTTAGCGTCAGCCTCCGCTAGCGAACGAGCTAACGTTTCATTTTACTTTAATGTGTTTTGCTTGACAAAAGTATTTAAGATACAAAATGATAATGCCTCACGGGCCGGATCAGATAGTGTCGCCGTATATGGCCCGAAGGCCGGAGGTTCCCCACCCCTACTTTAGCCGCTCAAGCCAGCTAGCATTGCTTCAGTCCTGCACTCTTTAAATACATGAAATGTTGCATAGATACTAGATAGTGTATAAACATGATTGTTCTAGTTAATGCTGTTAATGAATGTTTCTTAGTAATAACTTATATTTTACTTACCACGCACATGCACATTAGGCTCTCTGGACGATTAGTAGTTTCATGCCATCTAGCATTAATGTTTCCAAAATAAATAATCCACTAACATGCTTTAATGTTGAACTGTTGGCGCGGTGTTTTGTTATTTATGAGTTAGCTATCCCACTTCTGACATCATGTTTGGATGTCAAATAACGAGATGGAGTCATTGATGCAGTTTTACATCTGGTGTTTGGTGTAATAGCCAAGACAGCTGTATACAAACGTAACAACATGGAAATACATAACATCAACGCTAGCTGGCGGTATATGCTTGTGAAAACTGTCTCCCGATTAATTTCAATAGGGGCAAAAACCAAATAAAAATAATAATTAAAAATATAACATATGAACCGATCACTTAGTTGTATGTAAGCGCACTAGACTGCAATACCAAAGACTTGTCGGCACTGGAATGGAATTGATAGAGTCAAAACTGCAGCATAGGTCGGGCACCAAAAATCTACCTAATAATAATGATATGACTTTACGATAACAACTGACGCATCACATAATAAGAATTAACGTAACAGTATATGATTGCGCTGTCGATGCAATCACATAATAAGTATATGACTTTGCGCTGTGATGCAATCACATAATAATAAGAATATGACTGGGATAACAAGATGTGAGCGTCATCACTGACGCATCACATAATGAACGCAGTTGAGTAAATGGAACATAATTTATTTACGTACCTGTAATTTATAAATTCAACATGTTGTAACAACTAAAGTAAAAAGATGAATGCAAAAAGTTGCCATAATACTTTTTTGTTGGTTCAGCACATCATGTTTTACAGTAGCCCATAGGTTCTGACACGGTTCCACGTATAACCACGAGGTTCTACATATTTCACAAGCTAAAACCAATTATTTCTTTAAAGGTACGATGATTGTGAAGCACATTGTTTGCCTTTGTGTGTGAAAAGTGCAAATCAAATAAATTTGATTTGATTTTGATTTATATTAAAGGTCTACATAGAATCATTTGTGTGTTGAATCATAGTGGCTACTCAATGATTGCGAACCAAATAACCTTCATTTTTTTATTTGTATGAGATGTGCTTTTTTAACATTAACAGTAAAGTTACTTATAGCTTGCCAATATTATGAAAATAGCACAATAACAAATGCGGAAAGATGCCTTAACACTTAATACTAGCTAATTGAGGTACTTGGCCCAGTCTTTGGTGCATTCATCTCAATCCTGTTTGTCAAATAAACCAAAAAATGTGAAATACCATTATTACAAAAAAGCAGAGCCGTTGAGCAGAGCCACTGCAGCGAGTATATTTGGTTTCCTCTCATTGATTATTCGTGCGTTGTGTTTTTAAGGCGTTTTCTGGGTTTAACAAATTATTAATTTGCTCCTCTATAGCAGTGACGCGCAGCAACTGAAATTCGCTGAGAGGGAGCTGGGGCGTCCAGGTGGAGAGAAGAAAATGCGCAGCTCCTCATACGTGCTTGTGTTGCGGGATGCCACTCGTAGAGCTGACGAAGGGTAATTGAGAAGCCGTGGTCAATGCTTCATCTTTTAGATTTTCATTTGACCAACGCAGAAAGACGCTACAAGCCCATCGACTGGATACTGCTTTTCGAATTAGCCGAGGATAGGCTATTATACGATTTGGGCTAGTGCATGCATCCCCGCGACATCTTGCGCCAGCACCTACACCCCACGTGAAGCACGTAGCCTGACACATTTTTTTATATATATATATTTCAAGTCACCATATCTTTTTTGCCTGTAGATCTAAGTATTTTTCTTATTTTTGCAAACATGTTTTGATGTTGGCGAAACGACGCGCATGCGTTGGGATCGGAATTGGCCATCTATTGACTAAGTTGCCCTCCTAAAATCTGTCGCTCGAAGTCATCCCCTGATCAAAGTTAGTGATGTGGACGGCTACAGAACGCGTGCGTTGGGGGATTTGCACTCTTTTCCTATCGGTTGGCATTGTCTGCGGTGCTCAAAGGTGAGATCCTACGGTTGTTTGATGTATTTTTCTAACGAAAAAGCCCAGTCTGCAGTTTTTAATTAAGGATCAGTATCATTAGCCTATATTTCCCCCATAGCGCCAACGAGCCCAGCAACATGTCATATGTGAAAGCGACTGTGGACAAACTGCTAAAGGGGTATGACATTCGTCTGAGGCCTGATTTTGGAGGTAAACATGTTATTGGTGTGAGGCCAACTAAACTATGTTTGATTATTAATAATGTATGCATGGTGGTGATCAGAGTGAAATAGGCAGTCTAATCAAAGGTAAAATTTCACATTCAATTTTAAGGTGCCCCTGTGGACGTTGGCATGAGCATAGATATCGCCAGTATTGACATGGTGTCGGAAGTCAACATGGTAAGCAGCTCACCAATTTTAGTTTTGTCAGACACCTGCCTAGGCTACTGCAAGCATATTAGGGATGAAAGTATGTATAGTCCTTGATAGTAAGTTAAAAATCTTGTACCTGTGTATTTTGGCCCATTCACAGCTTACATTATATTTTACCTTCAGACAGATTACATTGTCGTTTATAATGCATTGTTAAGCGACTTTTATTTGGTGTTACCGTGTTTGCGGCTTTTCTGCACTAAGGGAAGGCTCTGAATTATATCCATATGGATCAATTTACTCCTGGTGTCAGAACAAGACTGATAATTATGCACTGCATTTGCCTGCGGTCGCTCCGCACATCGATTTATTATATTTTTGACTATCGATATTTTATAGATGTGTCCAAAACTATGCAATCGTCTTGTAGAGCTATAGCACAATATTTACAGAGAAGAGGCTAGAACATTGTGCTTGTAAGCTGGTTTTGCTGTAGTGGCTTCAATGCAGTAATTACATAACGTTGCCGGTGACTCAACAAAGAATCAGGCCAAGAAAAGCATAACTGTGATGCTGAAGTGTGGGAAACTAGAAATGCAACGCTGTAAGAGTGATTACGACTTAATCAGAGAGCCTATATGCTACTGTAAGTCATTAAAGTGCCCGCATAACCACGTTTGTTTTGCAAACACATTTGTAACCTAGATACAGTATGTATGTGCATGTGTGTGTTTAGCGCGAGGAATAACTTTGTTTCTATTGAACTGTCTAGGTTGCTCTTGTTGCTTTTGTTGGTTGGTAAATAAATATATTAGGAATCTTTAAGCTGATACCGTTCATATTAACTGCAAAACACTTTTGTATTGTTAATAATATTCAAAAAACCTTTCAGACGTTCTTAGCAATGTATGGTATATGGTATGATCCATAGTGCCATAATGTCCATCTGGTACATATGGCTTGAAGAAAATATACTTGCACAATAAAGGCTTCCTAATGGAAAATGTACTCGTTTAAGGTCTACAACCAAAACCAAAGGGTTGCATAACGAAGACCCTCTGGACTGAAATATTGCTCGATAACCAATTTTTAACTACAAAGTTGTAACTGCTCTAAATAATATAAACTATCTTGGTAATATTCAAGGGCACTAAACTGTGGCATTGTTCTTAATCAGCTTGAAATCGCCCCCAGCATTTTCATAATCAAAATATACCTTTCATGGGATAAATGCCCTTGCAAAGTATTTTCTTTGTATGGAATAATTTTACTTCTCAAGATGTCACTACGATTTGAACCCTTGCTTTCTGGACTTTGCGCAACCTCCCCTTGCCAATTTGGCAGCACTATTTCTTCTTTTGTAAAGGTTGCTGATGTAGGAATACACAAATCACAAAGATTTGTATGGAATAAGGTTACTCAAATAATATTACAACCCCAAATAAAATAGTACGATTTACATGTGGATGTGCTAGATTAAAATGAGAAAAAACTGCTTATACGTGGGTTACAGTGATGTCATGTTTTTGTGCGCCCTCTTTAGGACCAACTGGCACAGCTGAAACCTGTTAGTGTAGTGTTAAATCGAGAAAAATTTCAGATCAACCCAAAATTGCCTTCTGACTTCTGAAGAAAAGCATAGTTATTTAAATAAAGTTGATACTTTATGGCTTGACCAGTATTTACTTACCATCTCTAGGGCTTCACGATAAACTGTATATTTTTTGCGATTACAATAGTGCTGCCAACAAAACATCTTGTAAAATGTGTGCGATATTAACCAGTTAAAATTAAAACACCCACTGACTCAACTGCATCAAAGCGAGTTCAATTTAAGATGGGTACTACGACCAATCACAGGTGTTCCTGTTGAGCATGCTAACGAGCTCATCCTCACGAGAGGGAAATTCCGTTGTGCTAGCTAGACTTGGAGCCGTTCGACTACAGAACATATGGAGTCGATGGAATCGATTACAATAATTGATTCCTTAGCTTTTAAACTGGTTCCAGTTCCGTGTTTTATGGAGACTGGTGAAGCTGATATAATCTAGGACAGGAGAGGACCAGTGTATTTTCAGAGTAGCCTATAAATTCCCTGTCCATGGAACAGTAGACCAGTACAGAGCAGTAGTTGTGTTAAGATGTGAAAACAGAAACAGAAGAGTTTTAACCCTCGTGTGGTGTTCGTGTTTCTGGGATCAGTTTTGAATGTTTACCAAAAATAAAATGAAGAAATGTATCTTTTTTTTTATCTGAGACTCAATGGCCTTGGCTCATTTTCTGTGAAGAACCTGTTGAAGAGCAAATTTTCCTTGAGTGCACACTTTGCACCCCCCTAAACATCTGCATTACATAGGCTACGTGTTGTTTGGGTCCAATGGACCCGAGGGTAAGACAAGTGTTGAAATTGTAAATAGGCTAGCAAACATAAACCAAATATTCTGTCTACATTGCTTGTTATTGAGAGAAAGTCAACGTCTGTGAAGTATTTTTACCACACAAGGGTTAATTGAAATCGATTGGTAAAACAGATTATGATATATTTTATAATAACTGCAATTAGATTTCTAAATTCAAGGATGGTGCAATGGTTGAAGATTAATTGTACTTCTAGACAAGTTTTTGTAACTTTATTTTATAAAGGCCTTTTTATTATATCCTCATTTTTATTTTTCTGAACTGAATTTTTTCTTCTCCATTCCATTCCATGCTTTCAGCTCCACCAGCTGACGTAAAACGACATAATATTGCTACTTTTGTGGGCGAATGTTTAGACGGTTAGCGTGCTATGTAGACAGGTCAAACCCAACAGCTGCAATGTAACCGACGGCAGCTGTATTCACGCAGCGGTGAAGAAAACCGCGCTATGTACCGTTTCGAAACTGTTTAAATCAACACAAATATAACGTTTTGTTGATCTGAGCCTTTTAAGTCATTCCAGAGTAATACTTAGCTTCACAAAATAGAAGTGTTTATATCTATTGATCTCTTGCCAAT
>JAVQIZ010025014.1:0-14601 GCA_036023535.2 Galaxias brevipinnis | reverse complement strand
ACTGGCGACCTGTCCAGGGTGTACCCCGCCTCTCGCCCTGTGTCGGCTGGGATAGGCTCCAGCCCCCCCCGCGACCCTGCATAGGATAAGCGGTATAGCTAATGGATGGATGGATGGATGTCTTTACAATTATTCTCCAACTTGGTGAAAACAATGAATTCACTTAATTAATTTAATTCCTTATACCAATTACAAAGAATATGCAGACCTTAATTCAGGAAAAGTTATTTATTTCTAAGAAATGTACAGTATAGAAAATACTTCGGTCCATTTCCAAAATAATCTATGTCAGTCAGATAAGAACTTGTAAACGTCACGTAAAAATGGAACATACAGGGTCTTTTTCAATGCCACCATGCTACTGAGGTAAATGTCAACTGAAACAAAAATCACATTAATATTAAAAACAAGTCGACAAAAAAAAAGACATTTACAAAATGTTTTACAAGAGCAAATAAATATGATTCACATTTAAAAATCCAATCTAATATGTTGTTTTTCCCCCCACTAGTGCAGACAGTAGATGAGAGTAGAAATAGGGTGAGTAGAGTGAAAGTCGTATACAGATTTCTGTCTTTGAAGTAGTCTATTGGAGAAACAAACAACGCCACACCTTTACAAAATGGCAACCTCGCAAACCTTTTTAAAAACAACAACAGTGTCCTTTATACATGGGACAGCAAGTAAAGACACTACCTTCCTCAGCTATTAGGCCTACAAGATCAAATAAACAGAAATCCCTATCAAGCAAAAACAGAATTACATCCTTGTACAGTGCTGTGTGACACTTCTAATATAGCCTCACAGTCTAGTAGCTTTCCTAGTTATCCTCCTGGAATACGTTTCCTTACAATGCCTTGTGTGCCTATTACTGGTGTCGCTGCACTGCCTAGTACAGAGATCAGTTTGACTACAGTCGCACACAGGTTGTCGAGAATTATGTGACTGACAAAGATCTTTACCGCTGACAAAACATAAAAAAAAATTCCCCATCTGGTGATATATTGCAAATCATCAAAACAAAGAGCATACAAATCCCTTTCTGATGACAACACACCCACTCACTATATTCCCACAAAAAGACAGCATTTACATAAAATTTTAAACCAGTCCCTTTTAAGGGCAGGCTACCTTCCAAGGTTTGTTTCATCAAGCAGATACAAAAAGGTGGGTTTTTCACAATCTGTAAAAAGCACCTTGTTTCTCCCCATTGGTTGCCACTGGACAAATTACACATGGACTTGAGAAATATGTTAAGATGGCGAGTTAAGGCCATTTGTCATCCAGGTTGCTACAACGTTAAGCTGAAGGGGGTCTGGCATAGAGAGGAGGTGTGGAGAGACTTCAGTGGTTTGCCAGAGACTGGCCATGAGGTAGATTATGTTGCTGTCAACTCTAGACTGCACCTACAAGTGTGTGTATGCGTGTGTTTGTGTGTGTTTGTTTGTATGGGGATTTGGGTTAACACAAAATGCGCACAGTTCATCAAAGAGAGTTCTGCAAGGATGATTCTTCAAAATAAGACAAGTTGCTTAAAAAATATTTTGATAACTCAAATTACGTTAATCTTATCTTCAAATAACATAAAAAACTAAAAACAAGACAACAAGTTGGGCTTACACTTTCCTTATCAACTGAAATCAGATTGGCTGTGTGGAAGATCATCCTAGTCACAGACACAGATAACAAGAATTATAGAAAACACTAAATGTTTAGTTTCGCTTCTTCACATAAGATTGAGGTTGATTTATTTGTCACAAGTTCCATTCCTACGTATTTAACCTTTGCCTCACTTCTCCTTCAAATAATCCATTTAAATACCTGTGTGTGTGTGTGTATATATATATATTTATATATATATATATATATATATATATATATATATATATATATATATAAAGGAAAACCCTGAGGACAAATCTAGTTCACTGAATTGGGAAAGAGGAAGCACTCACTTGAACAAAAAACGACTAACCATGCAGAAAAGGGCAGGTGGATTGTGAATCCAATCTCTTGAAGAAAAAAAAACAGCATAGAAGAGGTATCTGATAAAAAGGAAGCTACAAGGGGAGAACCATTTTACAGTGTGACACCAGGAACGACAGGGAAAATAACCACACGTAAATCAATGGGCTGTGACAATGACAACAACATATGTACAGGCTGTAGTATTAGATTCTAGTTCATGGGATTGTAGGTTGTGTATGTGCGTGTGTGTGTGTGTGTCAGTGTGCACATACATGCTAGCAGGACGCATCAGCAGTTTAAAAGGGAAATCAAATGGGATCTTCCTATTTTGATACAGATCTTGGGCCATCAGTTGAAGAGTTGGACTTAATATATATTTATATGTACATGTTAAAAAAGCACCGGCTTTAAAAAGATCCAAGGCCACTAATTTCCAGTATGTGTAGACTAATAGCATCCCTAGTGCATAGCAGAGCAGGCGAAAGGCTCTCCGCAAGTCTATGAACTCTCTGCATGTCAATGAAGTCAAAGACATTCCCGTACTGTAAAGGCAGCTTTGAAGGATGCATAAGATTTAACCATCCAAGCTACAGAGACCTACTGTGTGTTTTAGTTGAACTGAATATGGACGGATAGTCGTACTATTTTCATGACGTTCTTTTTCTTTTTATGTTTGTTTTAAGTGGAAGTATTTTTTTGTTTGTGTCCTTACAATATGCAAATCTGTCGCTTGCCTTCTCACATACATTCAACAAGAAAAAAAAGGCCACAGCAAGGCCTTGTGAGTCCACAGTTTTCAGATGACAGTCTCAAAGTACCTCCTTTTCCACACCTGAGTTTTGAAATCAACGTGTTTGACAAAAAAAAAAAAAAAAGATAAAAAATAACTATACAAAAAAAGGGGGCTTGAAAGCGTCCATCCCTGTGCTATCCTCTGCAGATATTTCCCTTTTTAGTGATCTCTGGAAGGGCCATGAGGAACGCTGCTGAAAGAAAACCACAGTCAATGGGAGAGAGCGGGGGCATGGAGAATCAGTGGATTTTGCTGGAGGAGAGGGCTGTCCAGTGTTATCATGGGCTAGATGCACACTCTTGAGCTGTACAAGTCCAGTAAGACAAACAAAGTTGCCCACGCCATTTTTTCCCCAAAGGGCCTCTTCAGTCCCTTAAGAGGGTCAGACAGATAAATATCGTCCCCACTTGTCTCTATGATAGGTCACAAGGCCCACTAGCTCCTCCCTAGTCCTTAAGCCGTCCAATCCAGTGCGGGTATTACTTCCTGGTGCTCAGTGGTCCATACAAACAAGACAAAGACAACGCCACATTATCACGAGCTTCCATGAAGATGATGGTTCCACAGTAAAGTCACATTCAGAGGTGGTTTAAATTAGAGTGGCTAGGGGGGAGTCCAGGTCAGTGTAGTTGGATGGTGTAACTCCGGCTTTGCTTTGATCAGATGATTTCACTGTATCCTCATTGATCTGAAATCATAATAAATAAAATTTTATTCAGCAGCTCACCAGTGATGTGAGACTTTGTGTATATTTATTTTTAATCTCAGCACTCTATGGATGGGTAGGACTGTCACTCACCTTGTTGCCACGGTGACTGTCAAACCCCCTGTCTGCTGCCAGGACCTCCAGGAGCGGCCATCATCTGCTGGCTGGAACATCAACATCACAATTAACTTTTCTTCAGCGGAAACTTTAAATCTTAGCTACTACTGCACATGCTTTGGTGTGAACTGGGACTGCTTGCAAGTCTTGAAAAAAACGTGTCATTTAAAAATACACACTTAAAATGTTTTCCTTTTTACAGTATTTGGCAAACATGTAGGCCATTGATATGTGATTAACAGCTTATGGCCAGATCCCTTACCCTGGGTGGTGGAAGTGTTCTGGTGCCAGGCCCCTCTGCTGGATCATCATGCCCTGATAGTGGGCCGCTGCCTGGGGGTGTCTGTACATGGCCATGCGTGCCTGGCCAGAGGAGTAGGGCAGGTGCTGCGGCCTCTGCAGGGCCTCCATGAGGTGTGGGTGAGGTCTCTGGGGCGCGTAGTGGCCCATGCTGGGGTAAGGCTGTCCTGGGTAGAGAGCACCACCTCCACCCCCTCCGGGGCCGGCACGTCCAATCATGTGGGCCGGCGGTACCCCGCCTTGCTGCGTTCCCGGGTGCACGGAGAGAGGGTCGAACAGGAAGTTAGCCACTGGGTGCTGCTGCTGGTTGCTACGACGACGGGCGGCGGCATTGTGGCTGTCCAGGTCAAGGATTTCCTTTGGGCTGTCGGGCCGCTCGGAGCTCTCCTCCAGGCGGGGCTGTTTGGCCGGGCTGCCCCCTGCTCCTCCTCCACTGCTACCTTCTCCCCTGGCCTCTACTGGAGCTCCACCGTGGGGCCCCACCTCTGATACGGGCCCCGGGGACACCATGCTGCCGGCGCTGGAGCCTTCCGAGCCCAGCGGGGACATGCTGCTCTCCTTCAGACGTCCGTTGACGCTGGCGCTGGCGGAGGGCAGGTAGGCTGTGGGGGGCATGGGGTGGCGAGGCTGGTACTGGGAGCGGTGCCAGTCTTCAGAGGGGTAACCCCCCCGGCCGTTGCCCTGCGGATGGGGGTAGAAGTGTTGCTGCTGGTACTGGGGAGGGTACATGCTGGGGTGGGCCTGGGGGTTTTGCTGTGGCTGCTGCTGGCCCGTCATGGGGTAGGGAGGATAGCCAGAGACCGCCTGCTGTTGCTGCTGCTGCTGCTGCTGCTGCTGCTGCTGCTGCTGCTGCTGGGGGTGGTAGGTCTGGTAGCGGGCCGGGCTGTGCTGAGGGTTCACGCCTTGTCCCATGCCCTGGTTGGGGTACGTCTGCTGGGCAGAGGGAGGCATGGGTCGGCCCAGGTGTTGGCCATAGTGGGGGTGAGGGGGGCTGCCCATGCCGTACTGGATCACGGCACCGTTCTCCTGAGCCTGGGCGTGGGGCGGTACGGTCTGGCCCGGCCTGGCCTGGGTACCACCTCCCAGCTGGGTCTGCTGGGGCTGGGGGCTGAAGGCCTGTTGCTTGTAGATGACGTCGGGGTGGCCTGGTTTCATCATGGCGTGTTGCTGCGGACGTTGCTGCTGCTGCTGCTGTTGTTGTTGTTGATGATGATGATGAGGACCTCCGGGCTCGGTCCGGCTGACGGGCTCGCTAGGTCTCTGGTCGCCGCGGTCGGCCGGACAGGGCTGGGGGGGAAGCTGAGGGGTAGGGTGGCTAGGGGGCAGAGACGTGAGGGGGGCCGGTTGAGGGGGTCCGGGCTGGGAGCTTTGTGGGGGACCCCCCTGGGGCCGGCCGTGCATGGGACTGTGATGGGGGATGCGTAGGGCCTGGTTCTGGGGGAAGTGGTGGGGCAGATTGTTCTGGGTCATCTGGTGGGGAGGGTTCTGAGCCAGATGATGATGCTGCTGCTGCTGGTGGTGCATATGCTGGACAGTTTGTGGAGGTGCGCTGTGAGGGTTGGACGACGAGGCGGAGGAGTGGTTGGGAGTGTTATCTGGGGCGCGCTGCGGCGTGCTGCTCTGAGAAGCAACGGGGGGGCCGTGCTGAGGGGGAGTGTTCTGGGGGTTGGTGCCGTTGGCAGAGTTTTGTTGGGGCTCTTTCTGTGGGGTAGATGGGCCTGGAGCAGAGATAGAAGCACTGCTGTGATTGGGAGGAGGAGTAGGAGGGGGAGGAGCAGTGCTGGTGGGCTGCTTGTGCTGAGGAGCACCAGGATGGGCACCCTGGTTGTGGGTCTGGTTCTCCCCTTCCCGGGGTGGCTGGCTCTCGGCTGAGGCCTGCGGGAGGCCCGGCCCTGACGGGTGATGGGGGGGCCTGCCCCAGTTTGGAGCTGGGGGGCTGTGGATGTTCCCAGCGGGGTGATTGGGGCTGGGGGCAGGGAGACGCTCCTGTTCTGAGGGGATGGGGGACACATGGCACGGGGCCTGGGTTCTGTTGTTGTTGCCAGCGGCAGCCATTTTGGGCTCCAGGGTTGCTGAAACATAAACATTGTGAAATGTAGGTTATCATGGAGGCAAAAAAACGCTGGTTTTGATAAGACGTGGCGCTGACACATAATGAGTAACTATCACAGAGTTAGTGTTATACATGTCTCAATCTATTACTGCTATGTGGATGTTTAAGGAAAACATTGCTTAATTAAAGTAATCATGTGCAGAGGAATGCATTTGAAATGAGCTGTAGTACTTTCCCATCTCTCTACAAGCACGACAATCAGCGGCCCCAGATGACAATGGTGTAAGAACAGAGATCTGGTTACAGTAGGTCTCTTTGATCATTTCAATGTGTTTTGCTCAGGACAAAAAAAGGTGGCTTGCATCCCCTCTTCCTACACTACTCGAGAGGACAGACAACAATGAACATGTTGACGTTAGGATTCTGCCGGAGTAGCTCCACTGATGACACGTCGCCCCCTCTCTCTCCTCTCTGCCCTCTGAGCCAGCAGCGAGACACTTCACCCAGCTCATGAATATTCATTTCACCGCTTACTGTGAAAAATAATTACTATCAAATGGCAAGGAGGACTGGGAGCAGAGGGGGGAAATTAAGACACACTAACCATGAGAGAGGGGGAGAGGGAGAAAAAAGGGAACAAGAGAGAGAGAGAGAAAAAGAGGGAAAGAGAGAGAGGAGGGGGGGGGGGGCTACCTTCGGCCTGCGTGTCTGTCTGCTGGGCAGCCTGGCTGTCTGGTCCATTGTCTCTTGCAGGACGCAGCAGCTGAACCTCAGGGGGAGGAGGAAGGGGAGGGTGTTGCTGAGAGGGGTGAGGCGCTGGGCCGCTGCCAACTCCCTGCCGGGGCCCTGCCTGCTGCTGCTGCTGCTGCTGGAAGTTGCCCATGTGCTGGCGAGGGGCTCCGGCGGGGGGTCCGGAGGAGGCCGACAGCTGCTGCAGGGCCAGCATCTCTGGGCTCTCCAGCATGGAGGCCAGGCGGGGCCTGCTGGAGGGGGAGTCCTGTGGCTGGGACGGTGGCGGAGGAGGAGGAGTTGGACCGGGGCCCCGAGGGGCTCCCATAGGGCCTGGTGAACCGACGGCCGAAAAGGACGTACGGTACTGGGCTCCGGAAACAGGGGGGTGGGGGTAGCCGCTGGCGGCCTGCTCGGGCCAGGGTTTGGCACCCATCGGGTGGGGCACGCCGACGTGGTTGTAGTGGTGCTGGTTGACCATGTTGGGGTCCTGCATGGCCAGTCCGTTGGGTCTGTCCGGGCCCTGGTGGTTCATCCCGGGCCACACGTTGGCCATGCCCATGCCGGGGGGGCAGTAGGCTGGGAAGCCCGGGTGGCCGTCGGGGCCCGGGTATCGGTTGGCCATGGGGTGCATGGTGTGACCACCCTCGGGGCGAGGACGCGATGGGTACATGCTGGCTTCAGGGGGAACGGCGGACTGCAGGGCCACGGGGCGGGGCCCCAGCGAGGGGCCGTGTGTGGGGCCCATGTAGGGGTGCTGCTGCTGGTGCTGGGGCAGGAGGTGTCGAGGGTCTGGGCCCATTGGGTAGCGGGGGCCCGCATGGCGGCCATCCCCCATAGCATGCTGCAAGATAAACCAAACAAACAGTCAGTTTACCATTAGAAATATATCACTATTACCAAAATAGTGCTTCTAAACTTGTTGGCTAATTTAGAATTAAAAAGCACTAGCAGGTGTTAGGTCTAGGTCTATCAATGTCACATGGACAACGCAGTTAACAAGAGCATGTGTCTGAACTATGAACGTATGTTTGATTTGTACTTTGACTTCCCGTTTGGCTCTCAGACTGTTGTCTCTTACCTGCATGGTGAAGTTGTGAGGCATTCTGTGGAGGCTAGGGTCTCCAGGCCGCTGCGCGAGTGGGCCCTGACCAGGGTAGGCAAAGCGGGGGTCCATGGCCATCCTTTGGGGGTACATAGGTGGACCGTGGGGGCCTGGGGGCCGATGGAGCTTAAAATGGGAAAAGATTCAATTGAGTATCACGTAGCACCAAGGCTTAAACATCAAATGGCTTTGGAACATTCTGTTTGTATAATTTTTTATATACAATGCATGTCGGCAATCTTTTAATTCTAGTTGTGTACATCTTCTTATATGTTCTTTCACCTTTTTCATAGCTAATCATTTTTACTTATCAAGGACTGTGTAAGGGGAAAAAGGTTAGATTCTTGAAAGCACAGTTCGAGAGGGTAAATTCTACAGAGAGATATTACTTTTTTTTCTCTAAATGTCTAGCTGGTAACTGCCACCATGTCGATCGTGTGTGGGAAACAGAGAGACTAGCTACCTGCTGTGCCGGGTGGTACATGCCAGGCCTCATCTCTCCCCCACGGTGGTGGTGGGGGTGTGGGCCCGGGGGCAGGCCGTGGGGGTGTGGGGGTCCGTTGGCCCAGTGCGGGAGAGGCTGCTGGCTGGCCCTGTGGCCCTCCGCCTCCAGGGGGTTGCTGCTGCCTTTGCCCCCGTGGAGAGTCCTCTTGCGCTGGGCCTGCTCGGTGGCCCTGATCAGGCTCTCGGGGCCCGTCTGCCTGTGGCCGCGGCTCCTCTTCTTCTCCTTGCGCTCGCGGTCCTCGCCGCTGACGTGGAACTCCTCGTCGGTGTCGCCGTCCTCCGAGGGGAAGTGCTTCTGCAGGGCACGGCTGAAACAGCGCTCCAGGGACTCCGCCATGGTGGTGTACTCTGAAGGCAACAACCACGTACACGTTAGTCACTTTAACTGGGTCATGTAAATGTCAAGGGAAGATAAATGTCGCGTTCAACTAGCGTGCCAGTGTGTAACTGTTTCCTTGTGTGTGTTTTTTGGTTTGAAGGGCCATCAATGGCAGGCCTAATATTTAATAGGGAAATCCATATAAACACCCAGCAACTACAGGTGTAGATGTGTAAGAAGACCATTTGTTAGAAGCAATGGGGAAAAGATGCACGTGTTCAAACCACAACAAAAGGGGCTCTCACAACACCCACACTCCGCTACGTAAACACACATCGCTGTTTCATCCACGGCCACCCAAACATACACACACTCTCCGCACCCTGCCCTTACACAAACACGGGGAGTGCCATCTGTATGCCTGCCCCAAATGCACACACAATCCCACACACAGGAACCTCTGTTCAGAGCCAGCGTTTGCCTGCTGACCAAAGGTCAGAAGTGGTCAGTTGACCCCTGCCACCCCACCCCCCCTTTTCTCTTCTCCTCCTCTTCTCCCCTCTCTCTCTCTCTCAGCTCCTCCACCACCTTGGTAAGTCCCAGGGGAGGGCATTCAGACGGATGGACGGCTCCGGTCAGGGTGGGGGGCAGGGGGGGCTTCAGGGGCTGGAATGTCTCTGTGGTAATGTAGGACCCAGTGGCCCAGAGCACTGGAGCACAGCTCAATCACTCCCCATTAATCACTGTCAGGACTGCCCTGTCCCTGGCCCCTAGGACGCGCCCCCCCCCTCCCTTCCTCCCCTCTCTACCTCTCCACAAAAAGCTTGGGGGCTCCATTACCGTGCGCTCTCACCACCACACACTCACTGGAATTGATTTGGAGTCTCTGGCAGTCATATATCAGGCGTAAATCCCTCCTGAAAACTTATTTTTGCATGTTTTAATGGACGAGTGGGAGAGAATTATTTGACGGGATGTGAGGGTGGGGCATTTGTGGTGGTAGAGAGGGTCTGAGGTTTTTTTTGGGGAAGGTAGCTCTTTACTTGGCGAGTGGAGTATTTACCACTGTCGTCTCCATTGTACCGGACACAGTTTGCAAACATCAGCTTGACGTCGGTGACAAACTCCTCCTTGGCAATGTAGTCGCCGTCGTTCAGCTTCCTCTCGATGGTGGACAGGTCCATCGGCCTCTGGCGGGAGAGGGAGATCAAAACCAGACGTAATAAATTAATGTCGATAAAATATGGCTTCTGCCTTCAAAGAACTTAAGTTTTTTTTTTGTTAGTTTTTTTTTTGTAATTTAAAAAAGGTATAAACGTTTTAACTTCAACATTTCAACAAGTACTACATTTTAAATCTATGCTCATAAAAATGTCATCATGGTGTAAAAATGCATTGCACATTGCAAGGAGACACAAGGTGTATTTCTTTATGGCTCCCTGACTGTTCTGTTGCCCATGTGTGCATACCTGGATGAGCTCATGGTAGTTGGGGGCGTAGGATTCGTCCACCGGCTCCAAGAAGGGCCAGGCATCTTTATGGGCTTTAAGGGCCTCCAACACTGAAGAATCACCAGGTCACATTAAAACCAGAGCCTCCTCTCAGTCAAATAAAACGTTTTACAATACACAATTTAATGATGAAAAGTGAAAAGGACTGTACCTTTATACAACGCTGTATAATCGTCGTCAATTTCGTAGCTATAAATAAAGGATGAACAAAACCGACATTATACAGACATTGAATTGAGCAGCAGGGTTACTTATTTGAGTTGAGGTTTTTTAGGAAGTGAAATTTTGGTTGGTAATGGAAGCCACATCCTGACAGAGGAACAGGTGTCTGTGTCTCTCTCTCTCTCTCTCTATCTATCGACAGGAAGACTCACAACTGTTTGGTTTTGCGCGAGCGCCTGATGGGTGAGTGGGGCTCCAGGTTGAGAAGCTCCGGGGGCAGGTCTTTACCCTGGGACAGCAGCCACGCCTTCTCCTCACGCAGCTTCCGCCTCCGCGCCCGCTCTGAACGGAACAGGGTGTTAAATGTTATGGAAAGAGTTACAGATCATTAAAAAAAACTTTACAAACAAGCTACAGACAGTAAAAATATGGCAACCTCATCCGTTGTTCAAACTCTTACAGGGACAAGAGGATAAACACAGAAACTATTGTGTTCTAAAAACTCCCTTCGCTTGGTGGCAAAGCCGGTAGTGTAAGGGGTCTACCTGGACAAACTATTGACTATGTAGGGCAAACTTGATAGGCATTTATTTTTTCACTGAAGTGGAGATGGTATATTTCACTCTCTGTGCAGGCAGTGCCAAGGACACCTGTTGCCCAGGCCAATGGGGCGGTCTGCTACAGGCAGAGCCAATAGGAATCCGGCCCCAGTTCCGGAGGGGCTGATAATTACAGCACAACACACACGTGTGATCTACAGGCATCTTTTTTTCCAATGGCATAGCTGATCAAAAGAAGCTGCTGATGTGTGTGTGTGTGTGAGTGTGAGTGAGTGAGAGAGGTATGAGCGTGTATCGCTTGTTAAATCTTTGGACTTGAAAGGCTGGAGGAGCTGCCACCCCCTGCTGGGTGGGATTAAAAGATGTTTGGGGGGGGAATGCGATCCTCATCTCTAATACAGTAACGAGGGGACCTACTTCCAACGGGGCACAATCAGCCGTTCATTAACCCCCTGACAGATGACATCAGAAGGAGGAGCAGAGAAAGTGAGCGACAGAAAGAGATAGAAAGAGAAAGAGAGAGAGAGAGAGAGAGAGAGAGAGCGCGAGAGAGAGAGAGAGAAAAAAAAGGCTGTGTGCGAGACATAAATCAAGAAGCTCCAGGCTGCTGTGCCACAGATCCTTCAGTCGCTGAGAGAAGACGATGGATGGATGGATGGATGGACGGACGGACAGAAAAAGGAGGAAGGGAGCGGCGCTTGATCGCTGAGCCCACAGAGTGCTTTAGATGAACTGACGAAACGTCAGACTCCG
Organism: Galaxias brevipinnis; assembly: GCA_036023535.2. Taxonomy (NCBI): domain Eukaryota; kingdom Metazoa; phylum Chordata; class Actinopteri; order Galaxiiformes; family Galaxiidae; genus Galaxias; species Galaxias brevipinnis. The sequence goes on along the minus strand of JAVQIZ010025014.1, from coordinate 3,021 downwards.
GGAGCGCTGCGTTTGCTCTCGGCCCGTTGCCGTCGGGGAAAGAAACGCTGGGTGAAGGCTGACGCAGAAGCCTTTTTTCAAATTCTTATCTCATCTACCTGACCTTTGGCGGGGGGGAGAGACAACCTTGCTTCATCCCCCTCATCTCCTTTCCCTCCTCACCCTCCACGGCTTTGATCCTCTCCTGCTCCTCGTGCCGTCTCTCCTCCTGCTGGAGCCTCTCCTCCTCCTTCCGCTGCTCCACCAGCAAAGCCTGCCGGTCCACCTCCTCCTCCCTCTGCCTCTGCTGCTCCACGTCAGCCATGGCCTTTAGAGCGGCCTGGAGGACGGACACACACACACACACACGCACACAGACACAGACACACACACACACACATGGAGACACATACACAGACACACACAACCTATCCCTATCTCTATGAGTCACAGACACAGGATTATAAATATACATCTCCCAGGACATACTTATTTCTCCATTATCTGTGAGCTAAGTGGATAATGTGGGTCTGCTGGTGGAACGCCATTGGCCCAGCCTGTTCCATGTCATAACTGTATGGAGTTTGACTCCAGCACTGCCCCACTTCCTTTCCCTCCCTCGCTGTCTCTCCCTCTCTCTCTCTCTCTCTCTCTCTCTCTCTCTCTCTCTCTCTCTCTCTCTTTCTGTGTGTGTGTCTCTTTCTCTCTCTCTCTCTCTCTCCCTATCTCCCTTTCTCTCTCTCTCTCCCTCTCTCTCTCGCTCTCTCTCTCTCTTTCTCCCTCCAGGCAGAACAGCCCCTACATGTTTGCCTCTGGGTGTGAATGTCCCCCTAGGGCACCCACCATTAGTACCCACCATTAGCCTTTGAGCCTTCAGCTCCCTCTGTTTACTTTTGTCCCGTTATACATGGTTGCCGTGGGAACGAGAATGTGTCCAGGTTTAGCGGTGTTGTGCTGTCTGCTGCCTGTCTGCTATTTATCGTGTTTTTATTTTATTTTGAGTTTTAACTATAAATGAATGTTAAATTGAAATTAAATAATAAGGAGTATCTTTCTATCAGTGTGTACTGGTATTTAATGGTGTGTGAAGTAAATCTTGAATATGATATCATATGTTCTAAAACCAAAATGCTACCTTACTTACGATAGCATGGTTAAACTTTGTGAGAACTCTACGAGAATGCAGTTTTTTAAAAGCATTTTCTTTTTTTTACGACTGCTCTTTAAAAAAGACTGTTTTTCCTCTGACAATGGATGTGTCCACAAAAAAATAAAACCAGCCTGTTTGTTCTTTGAAAAGCCACTCAGAGCATTAAAAAATAAAAAGGTTGTTTGTGAGTAGCTCTATAAAGATTGACCTTGAGAGAGGAAAGCCACTCGAGAATGGCTGAATGGTTCTTCCTCTGCCTGTGATGGTTCTTACAGACGTTAGTTACAGACAGACCTTTTCCTGCCGAGGAGGGGAAAGAACATTCCGGAACTATGTAGCCCTCCGTTTTGAAAACAGAAGTGCCAGTATATCTTGTTGTTCCACCAGGTCACTGTCTGGGTCTTCCCTGCTAGACTGAGTACAGAAATACACTACTAGATCAGCTACAGAATACCTGCGTCAAGTCTCTGCTAGACTGAGTACAGAAATACACTACTAGATCAGCTACAGAATACTTATGTTTGCTCCCTTCTAGACCGAGTATAGAAATCCACTACTAGATAAATAACTGAACACTTAAGTTAACTCTCTGCGAGGCAGAGTATAGAAATACACTACTAGAAAAGCTATGGAACACCTGTCTACACTGGGTTAACACTATATCTCTCATTTTGACTCTCCCTCTCTTGCTCTTTGTTAACATTGCTTTGCTGATGTGAATCCCTCTCTCTCTCTCTCTACCTATTTCTCTCTCTCCCTCTCTCTCTCTCTCTCTCTCTCTCTCTCTACCTATTTCTCTCTCTCTCCCTCTCTCTCTCTCTCTAAAAACATCTCTCTCCATTGTGCCACTGTCTTTGTTGTGATCACCAGACTCTCAGCTCTGACAAACACATAACAGACAAAATCCTATCCAGAATAAATATCCTCAGGAAAGGAGAGAGAGAGGGAGAGAGAGAGAGAGAGACAGAGGGGCTGAGAGAGAGAGTGAGGTGGAGGGAGAGAGGGAGAGACAGAGATAGAAAGGGAGGGGGAGGGAGCGAGAGAGGGAAAGAGAGAGAGAGAGAGAGAGAGAGAGAGAGAGAAAGAGAGAGCGATAGAGATAGAGAGGGAATGAGAGAGAGGGAGAAAGAGAGAGCGATAAAGATAGAGAGGGAATGAGAGAGAGGGAGAAAGAGAGAGCGATAGAGATAGAGAGGGAATGAGAGAGAGGGAGGGAGAGATTGAGTGTGTAGGAGGTTTCATGCAGATGAATACGAATAAGAGAGGCTTGTTATGGGAAAGGTCATAGGGTTTGTGTTAATAATGATAAAGCCATCATTGATAGGATGAATATGTATGATGGTGGTGCTAGTGATTATGATTGTGGTGAGGATAATAGTCCTTAAAGTGATGATGATGATGATGGTCCTGTTGATAATGGTCATAGAGAGGATGATGATGATGTTGGTGATGCTAAAATTACAGTAAATGCTCTCCTATCTGCCGTCTCATTGAGACCTCCTCCTCCTACTCCTCCTCCTCCTCCTCCTCTTCTCACTATGCACACCTCATGGAGGATGAGATGTTTTTATTAATCTTCCGCAGATGTGAGGTTGTAGAGGGGATTTTTTTATTCACTGACTCCCTGCCACACACACTCCCACACACACACACACACACACACACACACACACACACAAAGGCACGAGCGGTCAGGCCAAACTGTATCGACTCCACTTTGCTTTTAGCTCTGAGGAACATTGTAAATGGAGAACATTGATTAGTCATTTGTTAGGCTCTTGCTCTCTGGAAAGGAGCTTTGAAATACAGTTTTGTCAAACTCACTGACACTTATCCCAAATTGCCCCTACACCCACTTCTGTTTTGTTCTTCTCTCTCTCTCTCTCTCTCTC
>JAVQIZ010025012.1:0-15430 GCA_036023535.2 Galaxias brevipinnis | reverse complement strand
GTACTTTTAAGCCCATATTTTGGCATAATCTATTTATGAATTTGTTATACAATTAAAACCTGCCTACCAACTCATCTCACGTCTGCTAACTCTGCTACTTGGAGGTACTTGATTAAGACATATTTGTTTTGTTTAGACTAGCTGTAAGACAACACCAACAACACCAGTATCACTGAAGGAGGACAGCATGTACGATTATGTGAGCTAATAGGATCACTCCAACACACAAGGATGTGGTGGTGCTGCAGCGGCTACTTTAGTGGGCTGGCTGCTGCATTGCCTGGTCGCACATGGCGGGAACGCGATCACATTCGAATTTTCTTGTGGAAATGCATTTCTAGTTATTATGTGATTGCGTCATGCAATCACATTGTTTTCGGAAAGTCATAATATTATTATTAGGCCTATTTTTGGCGTCTTATCTACGCCTGCAGTTTTGACCTAATCGATTATCGATTCCATTCCAGTGCCCACATGTCTTGGGTATTGCAGCCCGTTGCGCTTACATACAGCTAAGTGATCGATTCACCGTGTTATATTTTAATTATTATTTTTAATCAGTTTTTGGGTCCATTCAAATGATTGGAGAGAGGGTTTTGACTGGGAGAGAGTTTTCACGGTCATATACTGCCATCAAGCATTGTTGTTATGAATTTGCATGTTGTTACGTTTGTACCAAGTGCCTTGGTAATTTATCACTGGGTATAGAACCCCCCCCCCCCCCGTGCCCTGGGGAAATCAGCTGCGCCCATCATACTAGTACTGGCAACGGGACTTAACTTCATTCACCACAGGTGTTGTACTTATAAATAACAGCAGGAATTGTAAATGGATTACTCTCTACAGGATTGGATTTCCTACGAGTATGCTGTAGCAGTAAGTGGCCTACTCTCTATCAAATGAAATGTGTTTGTTGTGTAAACAGGCGTGTAAAGCGTTAAGTAATGGCACGTAAAGGCTACACGGGGGTTGGCTAACAAATTAAATTAGAAACCTATCAATATACATATTACACAATACAGCTAATTCACTTAAGATAAACTTTGGCCAGTTCACTTGTTTTGTGGTTTGTTTGTTTTCATGAATTAAGATCTATAAGATGGTTTGTTTGTTTTCATGAATTAAGATCTATAGGAAGAGTCAGTATTATGGATAAGCCAGCTAGCGTAGCATTTCCTAACAGTGTTCCCCTATCCCGCTATGAATTTGTATTTCTATTTGTTTTAAAGGGTCCATATTATGCTAATTTTCAGGTTCACACCTTTTTCACTCCATATTTAAGAGTTCTACTAGAATAGGTTGACGCATTTAAACAATTAATTTTATCCAAACTGCCTGCATCTGCAGCACCTCAATTCACCCTCTGTCTGCAACGCTCCATTTTAGCCCCTGTCTCTTTAAGGCCCCCCCTCCCGACGAGCCCAGTTTGCTCTGATTGGTCAGCTGGCCAAACAAATGGAATTTGCCTTCGCGCTTACCAAAACAGCGTTTTCACGACATGGCGAAACCACCCGGTCTCTGCTCTGACTGGCTCTGGTTGAGGGCGTGCCAAACATTATTCAAATGTGTGACTTAGTGACGTAGATAAGTTATGGAAGAAAACGCTGGACTACAAACGAGGCGTTTCAGGCAGTTCAGGAGCAGTGTTTTCTGTGAGAGAGAGTAGCTTCCTTTGGCGTGGACTACGGGCTTTGTAACTTTTCAGACCTTTTACATGCACAAAAAGCAATATAACATACTAAAGGAAATGGAAAAACCCAAAAAGCATAATTGGGTCCCTTTAATGATTTTCTGTATTAATACACTCAGTTCCCCTTTCGCATGAAATCTCCGCCCACCGTTTGTTCGTTTAGTTTTGTATTTTGTAGAGCTAATTGACAAACTGAGCAGACTCAGCTGTGTCTCTTTAGAGATACCAAGTTAAATCACAACATTGAAAAAGGAAAACTAACTAGACATGGTTGCTTTGAGGTTAAAGCAGACACTGTCTGTCCTTCCCGTAAACATCTGTAGGTTATTTTCATCAAACTTTGCAGTAATCTACAAGCCAAACCATAATTATGTGATGCGTCAGTGATGACGCTCACATACTGAAATTGCAAAGTCATATTCTTCTTCTACTTAATATTAGGTCGACTTTTGGCCGTACGCAGTTCTGAATCTATCCAATCTATCTATCTATAATTGCTTGCTGCAAAACCAACTCCTTTATTTGTTACCGTAACGAGATTGAAACGACCAAATCCAGCAATACAAAGCAGGGTCAGAATGAACAGAACAAAATGGCTGATACACTTAGGCTATTTAAACATGCGCCAGCACAGTTTCATTAAGATTATTTAAAATGCATTTCAATGGTAAAATAATCAGTATTGAACAAGTATTAACACTTAAAATAGACTACTGCTGATTTGATGTCTGTAGCGCTGTCCACTTGGGATTCGATGGGCAGATGCCTTTAAAGGAATGTTGAGCTAACACGTGGACGTAGGGGAGACTGAGGACAGTTGCAACACTTTCTGCATTTCTCTGTTATTCACAGACTAATTGACATAGACCAGCTAAACTTGTTTATATTAAACTTATATCTGTCTTCTAATTATCCATACAATTTAAAGATGACTACATATGACATATAGTTCACAATATTTATAAGAATGGAAGACGTCAGATGGTTGCAACTGGCCCAAGTGGGCGTTTACACGTGTTCAGTTCAGCGCTGTCCATCAACACACAAGGACGTAGCAGTGCTGCAGCAGTTATTTTAGGGGGGTGGCTACCCGCACTGCCTGGTCGCTGATGGTGGAAACGCAATCACATCGCATTTGCTCAGGGAAATACATTTTTTAGTTATTATTATTAGGCCTATTTTTAGTGCCTTAGCTACGACCGCAGTTTTTACCAAATTGATTCCATTCCAGTGCCCACATGTCTTGGGTATTGCAGTCGATTGCACTTACATACAGCTAAGTGATTGTTTCACGTGTTATATTTTTTATTATTATTTTTAATTGGTTTTTGGCCCCATTGAAATTAATTGGGAAAGGGTTTTGATCGGGAGAGAGATTTCACGGGCATATACCACCATCTAGCGTTGATGTTATGTAATTGCAAGTTGTTATGTTAGTAGGCTATACTGACTGTCTTGGCTTGTTAACTGCATCAGTGAATGACTCCGTCCGGTTATTATGTGATTGCCTTGTAAGATGCAATCATATACTGTTATCCTTAAGTTTTATTATTACTATTATTATTATTAGCCCCATTATTCGGCCCCCAGCTACGGTGCATTTCACTTCCATTGCTACGGCAGTTCCAATGCCACGGACTGCACTTGTACACAGCTAATCAATCTGTCCACTAGTTATTTTTTAATAGCTTTTTTTAAACGCTTAATTTGTCCATAGACAATGAATGGGAAGAGGGTAAGACTTAAGGGGAGCTGGAATGAAGGCCCAAGATGAATCATACCTTTGTGTTTACTGGCACCTAGTGAGCGCAAAAAATTTATACATGTATATCTTAGTCAACATTTTCTTGCGGTCACTAGATGGCAGTATACACAAGGGTATTATTTTTTATCTGTGTTTTGCACTCATGCATTGAAATGAATAGAGCGCACAGTAGGCCTACATGTTCCATCTTTATGTTTGTAGCGCTCAGCGTTCAGTCTTGTTAGATAGAAAGTTATCTGGAACAAGGTATAGACCTATAATACGTGTTTACAATAGCCCTATTGAAGTGTTGGAGAAATAACGATGGTGGATCTAGTTATGAATCTAGATCTTGTTTCAGAAATACAATTAGCTGTTAGGATGAATTGAAGATATTGCATTACATTGTCATAAAATGCATTCAAATAAAATAGATGAGTCCATCCCGCATAAACCGTGCCTTCATAATGTTGCATATTTCCCATGAACTAGTTTATTTCTACAATATGATTCTGGTAATTAATAGTGTTGAAATGCATGTGAAAGAAGAAAATAGCGCTATAAAGTTATAATGCCCAAGCTATTACACTGAGTTTTACACAGCGCTATCTGACTGACCCTCAACCCTCTTTGTTTAAGCTCTACTGTCATTGTGAATAGTCTGAGTGATTTTAATACTTATTAAAATAATTTGATGCATGTGCAAACATATCGAGCTTAGAGAACAAAAATAAAAATAAACGTTAATAGGCTGCTTAGTCATCATATATGTCCGCCATTAAATTATAATGAAGCAGCACTGCCAATCTAGCAGTGGCGCGCCATAACAACTACAAGAATTGGGGGTGCAAGAAGGGGTGTTTTCCGGATAATCTGGAGTTGTGTCCAGCACACGTAAAGCAGGCTCATAATGGATATATCTATTCTGATTTTAGTTAATTATGGGGTGTTGGTCTCTCCTTTGTAAGCTATTCAACAGAAAATTCACATTTGCAGTTTGTTATAATAATTTTTTATGAACGTGCTATATGGTAAAACGTAATCAGATCAGGAGGACCAGTGTTGACATATAACTCATGAACTGCATACAAATCGGTATTAAACCTAAAGCCTAGAAGCTTTAAAGCTTGCTCATTTGTAATATGCTAGCCACTCTTCACATCTGTGAGCAGGTAATTATGTAGGTCTTGCTTATATAGCGAACTCATAAACCTTGGCCCAAAACGTTACCAGCCTTAGCAATGCAACAAACAAACAGCATGGAGTGCCATTTCAATATACACAAGATAGGATGTTATAATATCCATTATGCCATACTCTAAGATGAGCACTTCAAAAGCCAATATTTTAGAATGGACTTCGAGTTGAGAGCAGATATGTCATTGGGGTTTTCAAGTGGGCACCCTAATTAATTAACTGATAAAGTAATTTTTTTTGTTTGTGCAGGCATGCATATTATTTTGTTGCGATCGGTTGTGCGGTGTTGCTGCTAGGGTCCCTTCAGGTGGCACTGTTCATTTTGACGGCCACCAAACAAACTAAACGGATCAGGGAGAAGTTCTTCCATGCCATTCTCCATCAGCAGATGGCCTGGTTTGATACACATCCCATAGGAGAACTGAACATCAGGCTGACAGAGTAATGCAGGACTTTAAATCCCAATACTACACATTGCATTGATATTACATGTGCATGGACTTTTCAATCAGCCTGCCCCTTATTGGTTTGCTTCTTTACAGTGACATTAACACAATTAATGAAGGACTTGGAGACAAGGTCTGCGTGTTTGTGCAGTTCTTTTGCACCTTTTTGTCAGGAGTTATAATTGGCTTTATATTTGGTTGGAAGTTAACCTTGGTCATCCTGTCCGTCAGTCCTCTCCTGGCAGGCTCAGCAGCTGCATGGTCAAAAGTAAGTTATAAAGTAAACGAAATAATGCTGACAGTCTGATATTCATCTGAAATATACAGTTGGCATTCATGAAAGGTCTTGCTTTGAGAAGGGCCTGAGATTTTTAATATCGACAAGCTTTTCACAGACATTTGCATTTGATTACAGATTCTTGCCAGTTTGACAACGAAAGAGCTCTCTGCCTATGCCAAAGCAGGAGCTGTGGCTGAGGAAGTACTTGTAGCAATCAGGACTGTGGTGGCTTTCAATGGTCAAAAGAAGGCAGCAGAAAAGTTAGTAGTTGCAATCGCATATGAGAAACGCCTATTAATAACAAACCCAAAGACCCACCCCCCAGTTTATTCTCTGTTTCCTCCAGGTATAAACTTAACTTACAAGATGCTAAAAGCTTCGGTATAAGGAAAGCAATAACCACTAATGCAGCACTCGGACTAACCCAGTTCATCATCTTTGCAACCTACGCTTTGGCTTTCTGGTATGGGACAAAGCTGTCGGTCGATGAGCCTGAGAACTACACTATTGGGAGAGTGATCACAGTGAGTTTTAATTGTCTGAGTTTGGTCTAGAACAGAATTGATACACTTACAATGTAGTGTTGATCTAACTTTTCTTTGTTCATATGACCATCTAGGTCTTCTTTGCAGTTATGATAGGAGCTTTCTCGCTGGGCCAGGGCGCTCCCAATTTAGAGAGTATTGCCAAAGCTCGCGGTGCAGCCTATGAAGTTTACAAAACAATAGACATGGTACTGGAATCCTTCTATTTACTCTCATCAAATACATTGCTTTTTCCAACATAAATATGTACCTCATCCTTGAAAAAATGTACCAAAAATTATTTTCAGTCTTAAACATTTTTGTTCATAATGGCAGACTGAAGGACTAAACTTAATTATTGTCAAAGGAATTCTGATTAGATTAGTCATTATACCATGTCAGCCAGACATTGACATGAGCTTGATGACGTTATTCTTGTAGCCCCGTCCCATAGACAGCAGCTCAAAGGAAGGTCACAAACCTGAAAGTGTAAAAGGAGACATTGAATTCAAAAACATACACTTCAACTACCCCTCCAGGAAAGACGTCAAAGTAAGTGAACCATCAAGTGAATCAAATGTTGTTGACATTACTTATATTATACATATATTTTATATTTTAAATACCAACTCTTCATCGCCTGTGTTATTTGGTACTGCAGATTTTGCAAGGAGTAAATTTAAAGGTACCACATGGGAAGACAATTGCTCTTGTGGGAGCTAGTGGTTGTGGAAAGAGCACAACAATGCAGCTTCTGCAGCGTTTCTATGATCCCGACGCAGGAGAGGTATGATGGGAATGCTGGAAACCACAGAGCCCTTACAGCTATTTGAATATAAGTTAACGCATGAAGGCACTTCATGCAGACCCACGCACTCACAAGAAGATATTTTAGTTCCATGCTTTATTACCGGTTTATCCTGTTTGGGTCCAAAATAGACTTCAAGTTTCAGTGTCATATCATGTATCAGGTCTAAACCTATTTGACCTCCTGTGACCAAATTGTAAATATCACTATTTTTGTTGTTGCTTGTTTTGTTTTAGGTTACATTAGATGGTCATGACATTCGCTCACTGAATGTGAAATGGTTAAGGGAGAATATGGGAATTGTTAGTCAGGAGCCAGTGCTCTTTGGAACAACCATTGCTGAGAATATCCGCTACGGAAGGGAGGATGCCACAGATGAGGATATCGAGCGGGCTGTGAGAGAAGCAAATGCATATGACTTTATCTCCAAGCTTCCAGATGTAAGTCATCATTGGCATTATTGGACTTCAAGTCATCTGGATGACATAATCTGTCATCAGGCAATACCTTTAAAAGTTCTGACTTCCTATACTGCCTACCTATAGAAAACTTACTTTAAATAATTGTATTTTATAAATTGATCAAAAAATACTGACTTACGTAATTTTGAGTAATCCACCCAGCACTAGTAGGTTGTAGGTTTACAAAATAATGGTCCTCCTAAACACCAATTATTTGGAACCACTTCAGAGCCAGAATTGAAAGTATATGTTTCTTGGACGAGACAGAAGCTGAACACCATGGTCGGGGAGAGGGGAGCCCAGCTGAGTGGAGGTCAGAAACAGAGGATAGCCATTGCCCGAGCTCTAGTCAAAAACCCCAAAATCCTCCTGCTGGATGAGGCCACCTCTGCCTTAGACACTCAGAGCGAAGCAGTTGTCCAGGCAGCTCTTGACAAGGTGAGGGCTGAGAGGGACAATAGACGAACGATACAGTTAATCTACTTATTTAAGTAATGTTTATAAGCACATCCCATTGGCCTCTCATGTACAGAGCCATGTGCCTTCTTAATTTTTATTCTCCTGACCTCATAGGCCAGAGCTGGACGCACCACAATCGTCATCGCTCATCGTCTCTCCACCATTCGGACAGCTGATGTGATTGCTGGCTTCAGTAATGGAAAAGTTGTTGAACAAGGCAGTCATAAAGAACTGATGGCAATGAAAGGGATCTACCACTCTCTTGTCATGCGGCAGGTAAAAAACTAGTTTAACGTCAGAATTAGAAATGCATTGCATGTTTAGATGCACAGGGAATATCAAGAAAACATTACAGATAAATGTATATGATGTAATATAAATGTTGGTAGCAATGTATAACAATCATGTTACCCTTCAGAGTTCAGGAAAAACAAATGAGGAAAATAATTGTGATGATGACGAGGATGACGAAGAAGACTACGTGTCTGAAGAAGAGAGAGTCTTTGACGACACAGATTTTGAAATACTGGAAACAAAACCCACGGGAGAAACAGTAATAGAGAGTGGAGTGTTTGAGAGAAATTCAATGAGAAAAAGTAATCATCTTCAGCGGAAGCCATCAAAAAAGAAGTCCATGAGAAAAAATAAAACGGTAATGACCCAACTGTAAATACACAATATACGCTTTGATAAATATATTTGAGTAATACACTGTCTCTTATGCTCAAACACATCATGCAATATATGACTATGGTATGATTAATATGATGAAGGAAATATGAAGGAAACACAAAATAAAAACATATTTAGAATGTAAAATGCGTTGTAAAAGAGATCATACACCGTATATTGACCACAATTTAGTCATCAATCTAGTTTTTTTAAATGTATTCGTTTTTAAATGTGTTATTACAGAAAAAGGAGAAAACGGAGAAAACAGAAACAGCAGCCAATATCCCCTTCACCAGAATCCTTGCCCTGAACAGGCCAGAGTGGCCCTACCTCCTGGTGGGAACACTGTCAAGCCTGCTTGGTGGAGCAGTATATCCATGTGTTGGCATCCTATTCTCTAAAATCATTGGAGTAAGTGTCTGTTTGTAGTGTTTCATGAACATCATTTGTGTTTCCATGCTAATTAAAGTCAAGCCAACTGTCAATTTTTAGGTCTGCTTAATAAAACAATATATGAGAAAAATTTTAAAGCCTTTTTATTTTAATAACTGACTTAGGTTTTTGCTGAAACAAATCCAGATGTGAGAAGACAGCAGACCTTGCTGTTTTCACTACTATTTCTTCTTGTGGGAGTAGTTGCTTTTGTTACTTTCTTCCTGCAGGTTTGTAATCTCTGAATTAATATTGCTGTGCTAGCGATATACTGTTACTTTATTTAAGTTATAAAGTTTGCATTCCTTTCCCTATTCACATTTTCAGGGCTACATGTTTGGTAAATCTGGAGAACTTCTTACGATGAGATTGAGGACTCAGGTATTTAATGCAATGATGAGACAGGTATGATACACTTTCTATTTAAATCCATATATCAATGATTCCAATTCCTATATTTGTCCGCTGTATTGGTACATAATACATGTCAGAACAACAAACTGCTATTTTGGTTTTGACTCACATTAGAACATTGCTGTACTACCTTTTTAAGGAGATTGCCTGGTTTGATGACCATGACAATGCAGTGGGGGTTTTAACCACCAAATTGGCTACTGATGCATCGATGGTGAAAGGGGTAAGTGCAACACTGTGATTTCCTTACAGAACCATGTATTGAAATGTATCACAACATGTAGGGGTCAGATGTAATTTCAAACCAGTTCCGGCTAAGTTACTATAGTTACAGTCTCTTTAACTTGTCTCTGGTATTAAATAGTTCCTTGGATATTTCAGTCGTGCATGCTCAGTGGTTTCCTAATAGGTGAATTTTTATTTCAATTTTGTATTTCAGGCAGCTGGGTCAAGACTGGGCTTGATCACCAGCACAGTGTGTGCCCTGCTCATTGCAATCATCGTGGCTTTCGTCTTCAGCTGGCAGCTCACCCTCCTCATTCTGGCCTGTGTACCCTTCCTTACAGCAGCCAACTTCATTCAGACGAGAGCCATGGGAGGGCATGCCTCCAAAGACCAGGGGGCCCTGGAGCAGTCAGGAAAGGTGCCATCTCGGTTCTACCTTTGGCTCCTGAAAGGTGGCTTAGGCCCTATGTATAAAAATAAATTAAATTCAATTTGGTTTGTAATCATTTTAAATTCAGATATCCACCGAGACTGTTGAAAACTTCAAGACCGTGGTTGGATTGACCCGAGAGGATATTTTCTTACACAAGTTCATCGAAAGCTTGAATAAACCATATCGGTAGGGATATGAAACATGTTCTTTTAGATATGTGCAATGATCAAACAATTGTAATGAGCTAACAATTATTCATTAATTTCATGTTTCTAATAAGTGTCAATTCAAAATCATAGTTCCGGTTTAGTAAAAGCTCCAATCTATGGAATAACATCAGGCATTGCCGGAGCCTTCCCCTTTTTTGTCAATGCTGCAATCTTCCGCTTTGGCGCCTGGCTAATTGCTCACTGCTATACTGAATATGAAAACGTTTTCCTGTGAGTGAAGTTTTTTTCTTATTTGAATTTATTTGAATTGAATGACTTCACTATGTGATTGTGGAGAAGTGAAAAATTTTGTATTTTTCAGTGTTTTTTCAGTGATCATCTTTGCTGCCATGAATATTGGACAGTCTTCATCATTTGCTCCAGACTTTGCCAAAGCAAAAGCATCGGCACAAAGAATTTTGGAGTTGCTGGCAAAGAAGCCAGCGATTGACATCAGCAGTGAAGAGGGAAACAAGCCTGTGAGCTCTTATTTTAAAGTATTTTTTTTATTTGATCAGGGTATAATCACTCATCACTAACTTTATTTCTCATTTATTTGCCTAATTTCAATAAAAGGCACACTTTTCAGGAGCAATTGAGTTCCGAGGGGTCCACTTTTCTTATCCCACCCGTCAGAATGTCAAGGTCCTGCAAGGTTTAAATGTTTCTGTGGACAGTGGTCAGACCCTGGCACTAGTAGGGGGAAGTGGCTGTGGTAAAAGCACATCAGTACAACTGCTAGAACGCTTCTATGACCCCGCCGAGGGACAAGTGGTAAGGTTACCACATGAACACATTACGCTAAAGCATTTTGTTGTAACAAAAAAAAATAAAAAAAAGGAATAAAAAGTTTTAATGAGCGTTGTTGGAATTAACGTAACTAGGTGTTTTATCTGTCATATTTCAGTTAGTGGACGGGTCCGACACAAAGAGTCTGAACTTGGCATGGCTGCGCTCTCAGCTAGGTCTGGTGTCCCAGGAGCCCATCCTGTTTGATTGCACTATTGCAGAGAACATCAAGTATGGGGATAACAGCAGAGAAGTCTCTCAAATGGAGATAGAGGAAGCTGCCAAGAATGCCAACATCCACTCATTTATCCTCAGTCTCCCGGAGGTATGATTCATGCAGTATGTGTGTGTGTGTGTGTGTGTGTGTGTGTGTGTGTGTGTGAAATGCATATATGATGATATTAGATATTATTTAATTGGTCAAATATATCCTGTTTTCTTTGTCAGCAATACAACACAAGAGTTGGTGACAAAGGCACCCAGCTGTCTGGGGGGCAGAAACAAAGAATAGCCATTGCCCGTGCCCTGGTAAGAAAACCTAAAGTGCTCCTGCTTGACGAGGCCACCTCTGCATTGGACACAGAGAGTGAGAAGGTGAAAACCATACCTTTTGAGCCTTTGTGTTAGTTAGCAGGTTTTAACTTGGTAATCAAAATATGAGTGGAGGTAAACAAAGAATTGTAGTTGTAACCACTTTTTGGTTTCTCTCTCTCGACATCCCAGATAGTGCAGCAGGCTCTGGATGATGCGCGCAAGGGAAGGACCTGCATTGTGATCGCCCACCGACTGTCCACCATCCAGAATGCAGACAAGATAGCTGTCATTCAGAATGGGCAGGTGTGTGAACTAGGCACACACACTGAACTGATAGCTGAAAATGGAGCTTACTCTGCTCTGGTCAATGCACAGGTTTCAAACTGAAGGAATGCTTCATACGCACAAACCCGCAAATATTGTAAATATGATGAAAATAAACAAAGAAAAATACACTATTTTGTACAATATACTGTTGAAATGTATGGCCTATCTTAAATTATTAGGCAGACATTGATCAATCTTGACAGAAGGCTTAACGGTCTCCGGAGGGCTATATGTGTGTATATATATATATATACTTCACTTAAATGTATAGTAAGTTTGATCTTTTTAAAATGGTTTACTCGTTTCTGTGTGAAATCCACGCAATGTTTGTTTTGCTTATTAATTCATATTTAAGAAGGTTAAATAATTTCTATGTCCACACTCACACTCTCCACAACATCCCCTGAGGTACGTGATTACTAATTTACAATATCAAGAAAACATTTTTACAATATTGTTGATTAATATGTTAAAATAAAAAAACTGCCATATAAGCTCAAGACATTTATTTCTAACTGAAGAGAGGGTGCAAATCAGAAATACCCACCAATCTCATACTGGACAATAAGAAGGAAATAACGCGAGAGGGCGCACTGAACACATGTACATGCTACTGAACTTATGACGTGTAGTTTATGCTACATGAACATATCGGCTTGAGCCCCCGTAACAATGTATTTTTATTAATTTGCTGAAAATTATGATTACAGTTGTCTTACAGCCTACAAGTTTTTAGGGGTGTGTTATATCTCTCACACACTTTTACATACCAATACAATGATGATTCAATAAAAGCTTCTTTTTTTTAAGCACAAAAAAAAAGACAATTTGAACTAAATCAGTTCGATTAAAAAGTGAAAAGTCACGATTAAAATATAGCTATAATAAATTGTGGACTTACTTAACTCCGTCATATTAGGGAGTCATTTAGCATACATTATTAGACATCAAGCAATTATGTGTCCGCAAGAATAAGTCCCTATTCAATGGTATCCTAATGGAAAATCATATTCAATTCCAGATAACAAGGTAAAACAAACAAAGCATAATCGGGATAGCACAGAATTATTAAAGAAAAACAGAAAAGGTGTATGTTGGCCTACTAGTGCTTTGGAGCCAAATACTGACGATTATGCCGACAATATATGAAATTAAAGGGGAAAATGTGGTAGGAAAATATCCATAATTGGTCAAAACTATATCGCAATACATTGTAGGCCACTCTTACATCAACGCATTTCTATTTCCTATCTGAAATAAAGCATTCAAATTTGGCTACTTGCACAGTCAAAGCAATTAGAAGATTTCGTTTGATTTAGCTGAGGAACATTGCCAAATGGTTTGTAAAACAATATATTATTACTTTTTAAGGCTGCTATTTTACAAACGGACATATTTTTTTCATTAATTAAAAAAACATAAAATGTGCATGGGACGTGCCGATGGGGGGTTCAGGTCTAGAGTCAAGTGCCCTCCTTTTATATATATATATATATATATATATATATATATATATATATATATATATATATACACTCATATTTATTACACTTAATCAAAATAAGCATATGAGAGATTTTACCCAGTTTTATTCAGCCTTCAACTTCATAATTCAACATAAATTTATCTGGAGTGAGCTAAACACTGTAGTTTCTATGGAAACCGTTTTCTTTCTTCTTTTTTTAACCACCTGCCCTCACTCTTCCCCTTCTCGGTGTGAAAATTATAGAGCTTACGGACTTCTTCTCAACTTTCTCCAGAATAGGCAGGCGGAAGTGGAGCTGCCCATACGACAGGCCTCGCAGAAGAGGGACGATAGGGCAAATTGAGATACAGTAAGTGACAAAGAAACAATTTAGAGAGGAGGAGAGCTTCATATATTTTTTTTTTTGGGGGGGGGGGCACATTGCTGATTAAGATCGTAACATAACTGATGAAATACAAGCTACTGGATGACGAGTGAAATTACAAAGACATCTTTACGTCATTACAGGAGAGTGAATTATACTAAAGAGGCATGATACCAGGCAGTCTGATCTTGCTCTCATTGGTGAAAGTACACAAGATAACGGCCTCCCACTAATATACTAATATCCAAATGAAGATCGTTTAGTTTCATTTAGAGGACTCAATGTAAACAAATATTTTGAGTTGGATCCCTAACTTTGTTTAAACTTGGTTGACTGGAATATTATATTATATGTGAAATGTAACCGGATCAACTTATCTATATTTAATATCTTGATTGAAAAGCTTAAAACTGAATCTTTATACTGTGTTATCATGCTTTCTTTGGCTACATAATATTGGGAGGAAACAAGGGATTACAGACAATGGGCCAACAGTCAGTTATACGGCATACGTACGTAGACATATAAACACACACACACACACACACACACACACACACACACACACACACACGCAAACTCACACGTGCCCTCCAGCAGCCACCATCTTTTATGTGCACACACACTCACTCACTCAAACACACACACACACACACACACACACACACTAACACACACATGCAGACACACAGAAAGAGGTGGATTCAGAAGCAGGCATGAGAGCCATGGGTCAGTAGATGAGGCAAACGCAGAGATTAGAATGCGGAGGCCATGACGGATGTGGGTTACATGAGGTTAGGCAATCAGTATCAGAACACGGAGAGATGTATTATGAACAGTAGTTGTACACAGAATAAGAGCTCTTGGTAATGGATAGTCAAACGTAAAGTAATTTGGAGATTCTCCCTGTGCTGTCATCTGCAACGGATTTGGCTCTCAGTTTAATTTTCTCTGTAGTGTGAAAAATGCAATGCTACAAACACTATAGTAATATAATATAATATGATGCAGACCCTAATAGGAATAACCAAAATACATAACCTATAATCAAAAAAAATAAAAGAGTGGGAGGGAGGCTATATATATATATATATATATATAATTTATTGGAAATCAGCAGCCTAAATCTCAGTTCAGAGCTGAATCAGTCTGCAATCATAGGCCTGTCCTTAAAAAACTTTAAGTTAAATATTCCAGTACATGCACACACCTCCTATATTGATGTACGTACATGAAAAGGCAAGTACGCCATCTGGTGGTGGAATATTTGAGAAAATCTCTGTCGCTAACAGCACAAACCACGGTCAGGACAGGCCCACACTAATCAACGCCCACAACCGTGTAATTTGAGCAGCAGAGAGGGAAGACGGATCCTGCTGTACTGTCAGCCACGTCACCGCGACCTAACGCCTGCCTCGGACTTTCAATGCAGTGGAATCCCTTTGCAGAATTTATACAAAAAAACTTTAGGATAGGTCTATATTGGAATGCATAGTTTGTGATTTCAAACCAATTAGAAGACAGACAACTTTGGCTCTTCATTTTACGTTTTACTTTTTTTGTTGCATCCAAAGCTTTTGTTTATGATCTTTTTTGTAAGGGACTCTTTTGCAATTAGTTTAGAGGTGTTGTAGGCCTTCATTTTATACTTTCGCATCACAGAAACAAACAGGTTCGTCTTTGATATTTGTAAATTAAGTTTTGCACGTTTTGTTTGTATTGATCGCGATAGCAATATGAACATCTTTCGTCTGGCCGGTGACGTGTCCCATCTCGTCGCTATCATTATTCTGTTCATGAAGATATGGAGGTCCAAATCCTGTGCTGGTATGTTGAAGTAGATATATATATATATATATATATATATATATATATATATATATATATATATATGTCGACATTTTTTTTATTTTTGTGTTAATTTTTTTAGTTTAGT
>JAVQIZ010024996.1:0-23509 GCA_036023535.2 Galaxias brevipinnis | reverse complement strand
ATAAAATGCAGTTTTATGTGCCTTATATCATTTGCTATGTATGTTTAACAGGGATTGTATCGCTTTGAGATTGCTCTTGCAACGTAAAGCACAATCCAAGTAAATTGTATTATGTTTAGTATTATATCGAAGAGCTTGCTTGGATATATGCTAATTAATTACCTCAATGGCCTATCAGGATAGCAGTAACGATGGCAATTACTTCACGTGGTCAAGTGTCAGGTGACGTCTTCAGGATGTTCATTCAATTGTTCTTGACTAAACTTGAATATCTGTTGCATTGACTAATATGTTTTGCACTAACTGAAAGGCCAAATTATTTTCTGTGGCTGATATCCATTCATTTACCCAACACTACGAAATTATTTTAGTCAGACATGTTTAAAATAGTTTACAATATGTTATCTATAAATCACAGCAGTGAGCGCAGGGGTAGCTGTGCATTGATCGTTACAAATCTTTTGATAATTATTTGTCTGTCCTCTTTACTTTTAAAATAGGCCTATATCATAAACAATTAAAAATGTCATAGCTTATATTTAGATAACCCATCAAAGCATTTACATGTAGAATAGATCTTGAGCTTGGTCTTAACTAAAAGTTTGAGTGCAAACACTATGATAATCCGTTAACTCTATATACCGCATGTGCAGCAATTTTTTTGCATTTCTTAGCAAAAATGTTTTTTTGTTGTTTTTTTTTGCTTCAAATAAAATAAAAACAACTGACTGATTTGATAAATTAGTGAAAAATGCTAAACATAATCTACATAGCTAAAATGAAAACAGCCAGATGACAAAAAATTGCCAGCACTCAAAAACTTTGACCTGACAAACATACCTTAATTCTTAATACGTTTCGGACCTCCGAGGTTGAAATAATTCAGGAGATCCTTAACTTGCCCTGTCCTCTTTTTCGATGCCATTCATAAATCAACATCAGCTACTAATACGACAATAGCTAGCTACTCAGTCAGTCTGCAAAAATATGAATAAATTGGCAAGCTAATGCTAACCATCCACATAAAGCTAGTAGGTGGCACACGCTAACAACGTAACCTTGACACCCAGTCACAGTAACAGGTGATTTTGTGCGAGAGTAGAGCGGGGGAGGGGGGACTTGCGAGTGGGAAGCAGGGAAGGGCCGATTTTCTGTTGTTTATCAGCTAGGTTAGATTCAAGCGCAAAAAAAATGTAATGGGGGATGCATTCCACCTAAAAGTTAACAAGAGGGATGGTCTTGTCCATTTTGCTTAACAAGGGGGATGGCATCCCCCTCCCATCCCCCCTCAATTCGAGCACTGGATATAACTATATGCTAAAACACTAGGCTGCCTTTTTAATTATAATTTTAGTGACTTGGATCTTTAACTCTCGTGCAGTAAAATGTACTACTCATTTTTCGAGTCTTTTCGTTTATTGGACGGGGACGGGGGGTTAATGCAAACCGACGAGTAATAATCCACAAAGCAATAACGATTATGAACGTTTTCAGAACTTAAGCATGAAGCAGTCTCCAAGTGAACAAAAGACTCATTACCTAAGGATGTACTGCTAATTTATGTTTTCTGATCTCCCGTGCCTAGCCTATGCCGCTATCACTTGATCAGTGAACAAAAGACTTAGACCAGAAGACCCATTAGAGGGTTGAACTACTCTTTTGAACGAAATACTCAGACAGACCCGAAAATCCATTTGAGGGGCGAACTACTCTTTTGAACGAAAGACTCACTCAGACCGGAAGACCCATTAGAGGGGTGAACAACTCTTTTGAACGAATTACTCAGACAAACCCGAAGACCCATTCAAGGGGTGAACTACTCTTTTGAACAAATTACTCAGACAGACCCGAAGACCCATTAAAGGGGTGAACAAGTCTTTTGAACGAAAGACTCACTCAGACACGAAGACCCATTCAAGGGGTGAACTACTCTTTTGAACGAATTACTCAGACAGACCCGAGGATCCATTCGAGGGGTGAACTACTCTTTTGAACGAATTACTCAGAAAGACCCGAAGATCCATTCGAGGGGTGAACTACTCTTTTGAACGAAAGACTCACTCAGACCCGAAGACCCATTCGAGGGGTGAACTACTAATTTCTGTTTCCTGTCCGGTCTTTCGTTCACTTTTCACGTGACTGCTAGGCGTAGCATAGAAAACAAAAATGGTCACATGTTCCAGTTGAGTATACTAACAACATAATCGAATCTTTGTAAAAAAAAAAAGTAGTATTCTAGATTTCGGTTTTAATAGTCAGTATGCAGTATGTACTCATTGAGTATGTAGTAGATAGTATTTAAGTGGCCGATTCCGAACACAGTCAACACAGACGAATCGGCACACAGGCACAGATCTCTGCCATGCCAGAAGTGTAGCAAAAGTCATGTGTAAAAACTCATCCAATTGAGAGGCCCGCGTGAGTTGTAACTTATGCTTGTCTGTATTTTCAGCTCTTTCAGCAAAATACAGCCATTAATGTCTACGTACGTATTTACAGATTTGTCTACACATTTACAGATCTATGCATGCATTCACAGATTTGTCTACACATGTACAACCCTCAATACACTTGCAAATCTGAATTTGGGGTTTGAATTATGTGGGAGCCAGTGGGAGCTGAGCTCCCATAAGGAGGGGTCTGAGCGCCCATGAAAGCAGTAAAGTCATACATCTGTGGGGGTCGCCAATACACTGCACCAGTTAAGATATTATTTATTTATCTCCGCCACTAACACAAGAGACCCCCACAAAGCTCAGATTATAACTCGAACCCTGTATTGAAATATGTGTTAATTGTTCTTATTAATTATGTACACTTGTCCAAGGGGAGAAGTCCTTCAAAAACCACTATTAATCACCCTAATTGCATTTGAAAGTGAAAAGGCATAATACTGATGCAAATTACTGAAAAAGGCTTGGCCACCAGTGTGAACTCAATTATTGGTCCAGCTGCTTTTGAATGTTTTGCATTCCCTTCCCCTTTATGGTAAAAGACAAGGAGAACTAAGATTTTATTTTACAGCCTCTGACAGTGCTCTAAAAAACTTTGATAAGAGGAAGCTGGGACTGTTATAGTGTAATGTCTGTTTTTGTGCTTTAATGTCTGCGTTGTACTAAAATAATGTTGAATTTGAAATTGTTGCAGTTATTTATAGGATTGAATCGGTTTTTTTGCAATTGGGCACTCATAAACTGTAATGCAGTTAGGTTCTGACTCTTCAAACAAAGAGAAACAGCTGTGCAGTCATACTCACCATCTGACGTGCTTAAGTCTTGAGAAGACCAAGAGTGGCCTGAGACTGAGGAGTTCTGTTGAGTCTGTTTTAAAGTCAAAAGCAACCACAACAAGAGTGGAACAGAGCAACACAAGCCCAGCAAACACCTATCCGATATGCATGTGGTGTGTTATCATAAATGAGTTCTTCCCAATAATAAGCGCTGTGTCATGATCTGTTCTGGTCAGATGCTCACAAACTTAATAACGAAAGTAGACTTCCTAAAGAACTGAGGTTTGGTTGTGAGAGTGGTGGCCCCTGTGTGGTTGGTTTATGCGCGAGTGCATGGAGTGCGCTATAGGGAATAATGGGCTTTGCCAGACTACGCTCAGGGCACTCAAGCAAAGAGTTTGTAGATATACTGTAGCCTCTCCAGTAAATGTAAGGAACTATAGTAGCAAGGATCAGTCCCCTACTAGGGCACACACACAGGCCTGACAGAGCAGTAAGGTAGCAAAAAACAGCATGGCCCCTTAGCTTTCAGAGTCCTTATGATCTGTTAGGCTGTCCCACCCTAACCCTCTCTCTCTTCCACTTCTGCAGGCTGAGGATCTTGGACCTTGCAGAGCCTCCCCCTGAAATCCATGGGGAGGACATCCAATCTTCCTCCTTAAAAACGATCATTAGGCCAATAGTGTTCTCAACCAGGCACATGGATATCCATCCCCCAGCGCAAACCAATCTGTCCTTTGGACAGGCAAGGCTGCTGCGAGGTATTCCCCCAGTATAATGGCCTAACTCACCCCTTTAAAGACGCAGTGCCTGGGACAGGTTGGGATTTTACAAGTGATAACCTAAAGGAGGTAGAGGAATCTGAGAGGAAGGCAGGAGGTTCCGGTACACCAACCCCTCCTCAAGCTACATTCTGCCCCATTAGAGGTTACATGGAGAGTCTGTCCCCTTCGCCGCCTCTGCGCCTAAAGAACCCATAGATGACCCATAGGACATAGATGAAGCCTAGTTCAAGACTCAATCTCACTGTCAATGAAGAGTCTCCACTGAAAAATTTTTTTAGTCTAGGACTTGGCTTAATCATTGTCCGGGAAAGCAGCCGTAAATGTAGGACCTGTGTTGGTTCAGAACTCCCCTGGGAGGAGCAGGGTGCTCTTTGGCCTTGAACGTGATGATACCATGAAATACCTAATACTTGTCATGTAACTCTTTCGCAACCGATTCAGTGCCAAACTGAGTAGCTGTAGTTCCAGTAGTGATCAAATCAGGCTTATGGCATTGACTCCATTATGAATAATCAAGTAAGATCAAATGGAGAAGTTACTCTAGTGTTTGTCCTGTGTTATAGAACTGAGTATGTGTTGTCACTGAGTCCATATAGAGCTACGTATCTAGAAGGCTGCGTTGTTAGCAGCTTGCACTGATCCACTGATTGTGACAGACAATAGATTAATATGATCTATGACTGTACCGTACACAAACCTTCCATACTCACACACACACACACACACTCTCTCTCTCTCTTTCGAGAAAGCGTGTGCACACCCACCCACACACATACATAGTCTGCAGTGTAAAGGGCAGCTTTCACGCTGTGTGTCATGGCTGCAGTAGCTCATGCAGCGACCCTATCCAACATGATTCATCTGCCTCCCTGTGTGAGAGGGAGATTATTCACCCTGAAGAGTTGCAGCACTCTGGCTTGCCCTGCAGAGCAATTGGGATAATATTATTTACATGTCTACAGTGCAGTGCATGCTAGCGTGTGTGTGTGCGCGCGCTTTATGTAACAGCCAAGACTTTACCAGCATGGCTTTGTTAGTTTGGTACAGCAAGGTGTGTGGTGTGTGTTTGTGTGTATATGCTGGAGGCCACATGTAATTTCTGAATGCGCTTGCTAACGTCAATAATATCCATGTCTTTATATTTCTGTTCTATCTGGTCTCTTTGGAGGTGTGTTATTGGTTTACTTCAGTTGAAGCGGCCTCTAAACTTTCATCTGATACACGCGGTGAGTCGTGCAGCAGTGGGAGGTTCACACACAACAGTACAATCCTGCCACACCTCCCCGTACAGGTCAATATGATCCTCCTGTGTCCTGTCATGTTTGCTCCTGAACTGGACACTCATTGTCATTGAGCTGAGTTCTCAGATCATGTCTCTACACGACTTGTTTACTTGAGTGACACATGAGTTAAAATGCCTTTTCTTCGATTTGTCTAGTTTATTATAGATTGTTCATTGCAATTCAGTTGAATTGCTATCAGTAAAGCAGAATAAACACTCCTCTTTGGGTGAATTGACAGTCACATTGTTTTATGGATTCAAAATTCAATTCAGAGCAGGGGGGCATTTTTAAAAAAAAATTTATGCATGGACAACAAGATTTTCCTTGTGTTCACTAATATTATAATTCAGTATGTTACAAGACAGGTGGATCAATAGAGCAATATGAGGCAAAGAGCTTGGAGGGGCTGGGACTCAAACACAAATCTGGCTTAATGAGCTACCAGGTCTCTCTTAGAAAAACACTCTCACTTAATGTATAATAATAATAATAATAATAATATATTATTATGTGTGTAATACATAATCCTTTTAGAGACATAGAGACACCTTTCAACACTTTTTTCTTTGTCTTTGTCCAATTATTAAAACTACAGAACTGTTGCCAACCTTCTGGAACCATTTAAAAGAATTCCACAGTGCACATTGGAAGTTCTTATTAGAAATAAATCAAATCAACACTTGCTTAGCTCTTTGCTTGGCGAGTCGGGGGGATTAAAGTGTCTGGTCAGTAACTTGGATGTTATGTAAACAGAACCCAAGGAAAACGTTTCTGTTCAGTCTCTGCTAGTGTGGCATGATGATAGTTAGAAGGCATAGGCCTGTGTGATTATCCATCTCTTCCAATGCAGACAGAGAGTTTACCCACGCAGCCATACAACCAAAGGTCCCACCTGATCAGACTGTCTGTGATCTCAACCTGTCAGTCAATCAGCTCTGTCTCTGCACTCTGGCCCCATCAGCAACCCGTTGTGTGTCTGCCTATGGCTGACCTAAGGCTAGTCTTCAGCCATTACATCTCTATTACGCTCCTTTATTGTCCGCTCTGCAATCTGACTCTCACACTGCCGGGTCCAAACGGACAGCAACCTGTTTTTTTTTCTCCCTCTGGTTCTCTTTCACAGCAAATGAAAATGTCCTAAACAGCTATTGGGAGAACATGACCTATAACGTTGAGCCCTTGGGTAACAGGGTTTACGCTAGAACGAATGCAGCAATTGTTGAGTGGGTGAAGGTTAGGCTACTGGACGCTGCTCTATTATGCTAGCTTGGCCTTATGCATGTTTGCTGTGTAGATTATGCGGGCTGGGAGGTCACATATTCACTGTTGTCTAAGAAGGGAAATTATGAATTAACGGTTCACTGATCTGATTGTACTGTTGTCAGGGGTACGGAAATTTAAAGTAGTCTCTCAGTTAGTTGAAATAATTTTTTTCACATTTCACCACTTTTCTTTTTAAAAAATTTGATAAGTGCAGTTGTGTACAAACTTTTTTGTTTAGCTGGTCTAGCTGGTAGTACTGGTTTATGAAGTCGTGACAAAGTTGATGTTTTTTTACATTGTTATTGCTGTCGTGTGTTTGTGTGTGTGTGTGTGTGTGTGTGTGATTACAGTATGACTTGTCAGTAAGCACACCACGGTGCCAAGCCGGGCTCAGGGAGCAGAGCGGAAGGGCAGGACTGAGGAGGGGCTGACTCTGCAGGCTGCCTTGCCAGAAATAGATGCTGTCATCAGGGCCTGTATTGATCAGCGGGGAGGGTCAGTGGACCAGCCCATAGGGACTACCGACATCCTTTTAATAGTCAGAGGGGTCAGAGGGCAACAGGTACACCAGGGCTTGGAACATCCTGGGGGGGAGGTAAGGGTGATGTGCATAGTAAGTAGTATTCCTAAGTGTCAAGCTGTTCTGCTGTGGCAGATGAGCTGGCATAAGAGGTTTTCAAAATGCATCTTTTTTAGCAACACCTGCAGGGAAGAGAATGATTGACATGGCTGCAAGTGACTTGAGCGGTGATTAACCGTCCATGCACTGGAGGGGAATGGATCCAAACAGCACATGTATGACCCAGTTGAGGTTGAAGGTGGAGCCACACTCTGAAGGTAGCTGTGCTTAGGTTTAGCGTAGCTCCTGTTTTCTGAGCAGCACTTGAGTTCTGCTCTTAGTTTTTCTTAGTTTCCAGTTAAGAACCTACATGAAGATGCTGTCCAAGACAATTACCTCCTTCATATTAATTGATGTAAATAACTCAGTATGAAAAATGGAACCCATACTTTAATTGCAATAACCGTACAATTCATGTTCTTTTCATTTTTAAATTATCATTATTTTCATGACATAACACTTTACAGGTAGCTGGAATGACACTTTCTCTTGGAAGTCACCCAAGAAAAATAACTTGCGTGGATGGCTGACATCCTTAATAGGAACGTAGAGTTCCACAAGATGGATTTAGCACAGACACGAAGCCCTAACCACACCGATCAGGACCCACCCAGCGGTCACTGCTCACATGGAGGAAAAGGGCTGTAAAGAACAAGCTCATGGGAAGAAAGAAGATGCAGCGAACGCTTGAAGAGAGCTGAGGAAGATCACATTTCGTCTGTCTATTCCACCGTAAGCTTTGAACAGGCATCCTGGAAGAGTTATCCAACAGTAGCTTGCCCTCCTCTTCCAGGGAGACTATGCCCTTAACAGGAGTAACAAATGCAATTTTGGCTACAACTAAAGCAATGAAAGGCTCTGACAACATGCCAATGGGTATAATCTACACTTTGTGTGAGCTCTGAGGCGTGAGTGTCTCAAAGAAAACTACAGGGGAGTGGAAGTCAGTCACAGTGATATTGAAGCAACATTTAATGACAACCTCCCGAGTCTGGCTGAGCCAGTACGTCACAGTCTGGAGGAGATGTTTGGTGCGTTGTCCAAAAGACTAGGTGTTAATGGCCATGTACAAGCCTGACCCCAAGCACTGGCCTGGAGAGGTGACTCTCTGCGAAACAGAGAAGGTATGGTTTATACTTCAGGCAAAGGCTGGGATGTGGAGAATTCAGTGGCAAAGTTGGGAGGTTTTAAAAAGGTTGCACAAAGATAGCATCCCCAAGGACAAGCTGTCGAAACCTGCTGGAAAGAAATCCTCAAAAACCTTTTCCATTTTTAAAACATTTCAAATTTTTCCCCTTGACACAGGTTGATGGTGCCTGTTCACACATGTGGATATAGTTACTTTCTAAAATAAACTTCATAACAATGTTGGTTTTCAACTCCCAACAATACTAGCGTGTCACATGAAAATGTAACTTGCTGTAGTTATTAGTTTGAGTAATTTTGCATTACTACATTATGATCTGAACATGTTCTCGGAAAATATCCGTGTCTTAGTCTTGTTGCCACTGGCAACGTATGAATCCTCAAGGTAGCTGACAAACACAAGAGGTCCTTTTCACTTACCATATTAATGCGGTGTTCTCGGCCAACCAGGGTGAAATTACAGGACACGTTGCATTCTGCTGTATTTGTTGAGCACATTTTTAAGATATTCTAAATGGTGCTTGAACATTATTGAGAGTGGTAAACTCTATGAAAAAATACCAGAAATTGTCAAAAGCTCAAATGTCTGTATGGAGGTCAAACATAATTCCGTTTCACTCTGTTGCTCTTTGTTGTACCCTCCATTTATTTTCTCAAGTTCTTTCATTGCCTTGCCCCTTTTCTTTTCTTTTCTTTGCACCTTGTGAATATGATGTAAGTTCATGAAAGAGCCGGTTAGATAGTCGTTGCTTAAAGTCGGCAGTGGACTGATTAGCACAGGCTGTAGATGCTTATTTGCGAGTATATAACTTTATGAACAACATCAAAAAATTGTTGCAAGCTCATAGGACCTTACATGGCGATCATTTTTGCATGTCTGGAAGCTAAATGGCTGTCATTCTAACTTCAGCTAAGCTAAAGAGTTTAGATTTCTAGAAAAAATTAAGTTCAAACTTTTAAATAACTGAACTATTCCTTTGCGTAGAATTTAAATTTAATTTAAATGTATTTAATAGTGATGATGTTTAGGCAAAGCTGGGATGTGTAAATAAAGGCGTGTTGACACAGTCATGTCATTGTCTTTGAAATCATAACTTTTTTAACTACAAATTGATTATTGATTGGGCACTACACACTGTTTTTATGATTATTACAATTACAAGCTTAATTTTATCAATACATTATTTATTAATTTTTAAATACATTCTTATCTTTAGTTTATAGTCAATAAATGTAATGGTGACTAACTGGAGAAAACTTGCTGAATCAGCTGATGAGAATGATGTACACGTGGGCATGGTAGGCTCGTACCGCGGCCAAGTTATTAAAGACTCTGCCTCTATGGGTGCTAGCAAACACAAGAGCCAGGCTGGAGACAAGTTAAAGGTGACCAGGGTCCACGAGGACCACTAGTCAATGAGAAATGAATATTTCAGACCATTCCCAATTCACCACACAGGTGTTTGTGTATTCAGGCAGTCCGGGTACAGACATGTTTTGTATTCATTTCACTTTACTGGATGGAGGAAGAATCTCATTTCTGCCATCTACAGCATCTGCTTGTGAAAGACAATTAATACAATCTTAATGTTTTCGTTTAAAGCAAAAACAGCAATTTGAACTAACAACCAGTCATTTTAAGTTTTAGGTTTTGTAGCCGGGCTTCCTCAGTGGGTTCTTACTACATTTTAACAAGTTGGCTAGTCAGCCAGTTGGCCATCTATCACTAGGAAAGCCCATTTGACCACTTATCATCCTAAACAAGGTTTGCCTCCGCTTCCCTAATCGTCAGCTGTGCCTGCAGCGGTGACCATTTGAAAAAACAGATGTGCTTTCGGGTTGCACCGGCTGTTATTAGTATTACCCCAGAGCTCAGTTGTACTGCAACACAATCTGTTCCGTCTCTCTGCTCCAAGTGAAATGAACATTACATTCAGGAGACATTTGTACGTGGGTAAAAGCTTAGGCTTACACAGTGTTGTGCTGGAAATCTGAACCGTTGGCTACTGAACTAAGTATAAGCTGGCTGTAGGTGTGTCTTTCACATGCCGTTATAGCCAACCTGCCCACTAGATGACTACCATGTTGTGTACGTTTTGATTTCAGAATGCACTCAATACTTATCATAGACCCTTTGACAAAAACAGTCTGACCTTCAAAAGGGATTCTGTAAATTTGATTCAAATGGCCACAAGGCTACAAGTTGTTTTGTTTACAGTTGTCATCAGATTGCGGATGGAAGGGAAAATAAAATGGCTGGCTTAAGATAGGACTGCAAGCGCTGGCATTTAGAGCATCTGCCGTTAAAGCAAGTATTTTTTTGGACTGTGTATGCACCCTAGGGGACTGCGCAGCTTCAAACTGTGTACAGGACAAGTGTTTATTTTATTTCTATATTTTTGTTGTACGTGGATAAAGCCAACCTGCAGACATCTGCAACAGAAATTGTTAATCCCATCTCGGGTGTTTTCAATTATTCATGCTGCTGTTGCAAGACAGACAGAGAAGGAAAGACAGCCTGGGCATTCCCTGTGAGATAGAAATGGAGTGTGTGTATGTGTGTGTGTGTGTCTACCAGGTACTCTATCAATTTTCTGGATCTATTTTATTCGGCTCCACGGCTATTCACCCATTCTACAGCACCACCCTTGCTTTGCTGATCTCTGGGTCTCACTCACCCTTTTCTCTGACTAACACACTCGTGGCCCCCAAACACACATGCAATCACTCTTCTTACCCTTTCTGTGTGAACCCTCCCCGTACAGAATTCCTGCTCCCTCCTTCTCTTTTTAGATGTTGTTTTGCCCTGTCTCCTAATATGGAACCTCTAATAAGGTTATATCACTGTACATGTACATCTTACACTGTTTTGGGGCCAAGGTCTGTTAATTTAAGTTGTTAGCCCTGCGTTGGCCCTTAAGCCAAGGCCTTAAGACCTTATGACATCAGGGTCTTACAGAATCCTCCATCCCAACACTCCTATTCTCTCCTTTCCAGGAGACAGTTGTTGAAATAATCACATTTCTATATAATGATTCGCATAATTATTGTTTATTGATTGCCATATTAGTTATCGCAGTGACATAATCATCTTAATCATATTCGAGAATGTGATCGACACCACCATGTCTGGTCGGTTGATAAGGGCTGAATGTATGATGTTTCATTCATTTCCTTCATTGTTATCACCTGTTTATACTAAGCCAGGAACATGTTGTTGCTTGGGTATGAGTATTCTGTGAATGTCCTTGGACAGTACTCTCATCTTAGGTAGTGGTTGGTATTGGAGGGTCCAGTGACAAACAAGTTATATTTCCTTTGTCAATGTTTGTGTTATGATTAATTCTGAATACATTCCTACAACCTGCTTACACACTAAAAGAACTTGTAGACTCTGTTTTCTTCCACACAAGACCTGTGGACTACCTGAGTGGGAGAGGAAGAGACGAAAGGGTCGGAGGGAAAGAGAGAAGCTGTCTGGTTGGGTGAAAAAGAAAGAGAAAGAAAGGTAGAGACAGAAAAAGGAGGCAGTAGAGGGTTGCAGAAGAGGGAATCAGCAGTGTCAGTATCAGTGTGTGCTGGCTTCTCGGCGCTGTGCGTACCACCAAATGAACCACAAACTGCTCTGCTACTTTTGAACTCCTCTCTTAATCGCTGAACCCAACCTCCATATCCTCTCATGTCTGTTTTTCATTGACTCCCCCCTCCCCCTCCCCCCTTACTCCCTCTAGAGTAGGTCACGACTCCTACTGATAAGGACTCCCCCTGATTCACCCCCCCCACCACCACCACCTCCCCTCCTCAGCCTCCATCATATCCTTTTGGCGTGCTCCAGCCATGCATATTTCATGGGGCCCAGGGTGAGGGTGAGGGAGCATTAAGGTCGCCAGACTAAGGCTGGGCCTTGACAAATGACTCCAGACCGATGGGAAGCGGAGTGGTAGGGGTGTGAGGTCTGACGGTGTCTGGCCAGAGGAGGTTGAGCCGCTCTGCCACGACTGGCACAGTGTCTGACAACAGGGTCTGGAACAGCTGGTCTGAACCACTGGGCAAGGCGGCAGGGACCAGCAGCCAGCGTATCAGCAGCGCTCAAATGCGACTCCAGAGGGCCTTTGGGTTTTCACTAGTTCACTGTTTAGAGTAGACGCTGTGCTCCTGTCTGTCTGTCTTTCAGCGGACTGGCCTGTTTAAAAGGGGAACGGGAACTGTATTCTTTGACCGCAGTCCTTCTCTTGCTCCAGCTCAAAAACCACAGCATAAGGCTGTGACTCTGCTTCTAAAGCAAATCACGGACTAAAGTAGTGGTAGGTGCTGTTATTGACGCCTTAACAGGGTGGGGGCTTCCAATGGACTAAAGGGAGTAAGTAGGCTATCTACCTGTGCTGTCGTTCCAATAGGAGACCCCGGCCCCTGACAGCGGGGCTGCAGCATGACGTCAGCGGGAGCGCAGCCGGCAGCCTCATTATCGGGGGCCCTGCGTCCCACCCGCCAGCCTCCTTCCACCGCTTGTCAAATACCACTCCCTCCCTGGGGGAGCTCCACTGAGAACCAAGGAGTTGGAACAGAAGGACGCTTGAATTCTCATCCCCTTCTCTCTTTCTCCCTTTCTTTCTCTCTCTCTCTCTCTTGCGCTCCCTTTGGCAGTCCAGCACTCCACTCTCTGGCCCCATTCGGTAATTGAATCCCAGCAGAAGTCTTGAGCACTGAATATGATAAAAGAGCAACCAGAGAAAAACCCAGAGTAAATACTGAATATTAAATGGCGGAGGGGGTTTCCTCCCATTTCACGTTGAGTGTGTTTGTTTTGCCAGCCTCGGGCCCGCATTGTGAGGGCACAGAGGACTGTAGCCACGTGTCAACAAGAGGCATGGCCACCCCTCACGACGGAGCATTAGTGTTTCTCTGCCTACCGGGGCCACCAGGGATGGCGTGTGAATTAATGAGCTGTCTGAAATGTCACCTCTTTATCCACTCCATCACAACCAAAAAGTCTTCCTCGGAGGAGCTGACATTGTGAGGCGTCATGAATCTTTTCTACCCTTCTCTCCGGTGACTCGGCACTCTGGCGATGGTGCTGGATGATAAAGTTGGCTTACATGTCTGTTGTGGCTGGCAGGAAAGTGCTGATCGAGGCTTAAACTGTAACCTTATGTTGGTTAATGTAATATTTGGAGGAAATGCAAATTACACATTACATTTACTCTAAGAGTTGTTCTTCAAGTCAAATTTTACTGCTTGTTGAAGCTGCTGCAGCATTGCATTCAAAAGCTTTCAAGGCCTATTGCTCCAGAGGGTTAGATGGTATCACACTTGAGAACCCATTAAATACGGCTAGCAAACAGCTACATTTGTGTTCGGTTATTTTTCAGGGACCAGTTGTTTGCAGGTTGTGAGGAGGAGAGTACCTTCATGTATCCTAAATATATCATCCTTCCCAAAAGGGACACATAGAGCCACCATGAGCGCAAGACTGAAGATTCTTGAACCAATAGTTACAAAGAAGCCTTCGGTTGAAGTTTGCTCTTTTTTGAAGAAAAGTATACCATTCACCTGTTTACTCGCCTCTTGTCTTGCTTTGTGCTGGGTATTTGTGTGTGTGCACGAAAATGACCTCTAAGGGGCTGTCGAAGATTTGTTGTATTTTTTTATGCATTGATCCTACATTGCTATTGTTACCTTTCAGGCTCAATGTTTAGACCTACAGTGGCCCCTTCCAAAGGAAAGCAGAGATAACCTGCTAACGTCTAGTGTGGAAAATAACAGCAGATTAAAAAGCTAGGCAAGGTGACTCGGACAAGGCTGCAAAACATTATATAATCTACTGTAATGACACTTTGACCATAAAACCTGAATAAATAACCGCCCTTGATTTTAGCGTCAGAAATGTTTGGCTCCATGACCCTGCAATACTTCTCAGTGTAAGACTCAAAGATTCAGGAAAACAAAAGAGGTTGTGTAATAATACATTTATTTTTCTTTTCTTTTTATTTATAAAGCGCTTTTCATGACACTCAAAGACGCTGTAAACACTGCACATGTGATTAAGTGCATGCACGCGTGTTTGGTCTTTGGATCTTTCACTTAAACCAGCCCAAGGATAAACCTTTGACCCACCTTGACCACTTTTTTGATGGTCTCTCAGCAAAAGTCACCCGCCCAAAAACAATGTGTCCCTAATGGACAGTCAACTGATTGGGGCTAAGCTGCATTACTTCAGCAGGGCATTAGTGAGCGTAGTAAGCAGGCCTAGAGATTATGACGAGCCATTGATGGGTGCTGAGTGTGTGTGATTACGTCAACGTGACAGGCAGCCACCCGCACCCAGTGGATCGCCTTTCTTCTGTTTGTGCTCCTTGTCCTACTGGGGAGACAAAGACTGCCAAATCTGTATCCGCTGTACCAGTTGTACTAGTTTTATGTTGTTTCTAAAGGTAATTCATCATTTTAAAATTAAAAGACGTGTGTTTGGAAAGGATCCCAGTTTGTATTAATACGATTTAAATAAAGAAAATGTTGCTTGTCAAAAAGTGACCTTAGTGTAGTGTAAGGTTACATGCTTAGGTTACACATGCACGTTGTTCACACCATAAAACTCCACAAAAATCTGGAAACTGAGCCAATGATGGATGATGCAGTGTATACAGATCTCTCAAACAAGAATACATTTGAGCCTTTACTGTCAAAACAGATCTGATTCAGTGGCCAAGGGAATGTTGCCGTACATTTTAGAGTGTGCTGGTCGTGATTTTGACTTGGCCAACAAAAGTGCACTAACCTTGCACGTTTAGTTTTTAGAACTGTGGTGAAGGGGTGGGGCTTTCAGAATGGTCCTGGTTCTATTAGTGAGTTTTGAGGTGACTTACATTTCCTGGTTATTTGTCCCCTAATGCCCTCACCAAGCCCTTCACTGAGAGTACCATCCAAGTCACAGGCATTGTACCTTTTGCTCGTGGTTTTTGTAGCTTTATTTCAGGAAGTTCACAATGCAGGTCAAACATGAGAGAAGAAAAGTGCTCATCTCCTGCTTGCCATGTAGTATCTTCCTGTAGGGTGACCAAGACTTCCATGGGAAGGCTCATTCCCATACCTTGGTGTTGTGCACCTGACTCCAGCCCATTAGAGAGTTAGGGTCTAGGTCAGAAGAACTGTGGCTCCTTTCTCTCACACAATGAGCATATAAGGTCTCCAGCTTTTTGGGCTACACTCTTTGCAGACCGCAAACCCCATATTTCCCCTCTGGATACTTCAGGACAATGAACTGACATGAAAATAGTTTTCGTCAGTACCTTTTGTCTATTGCAGTAGTTACAAAATACTGGAAACAATAATCTAGTACTATAACTAATAATATTTTTGCAGAATGCCACACAAACTGGCATAGTGAAAGATGGTGCCCAGATGCTATTGACACCATCTGAGACGTGGGCAAGAGCTGATACAAACTGACTAAGCTCAGAGCAGTAACTGGCAACTTGCAGTACCGGCATTCACTGCTACTGTAAATGTCATTGCATTTAACTAGGGAAATTGCAGCTTTGGGTTTGGTTTGTAAGCAGGGCCTTGGAAGTTTTGTTCTAAGTATGCCATTACTAAGCACTTTCCTTTCAGTGTGCCATTAAAGTACATTCAACTTCCTGTATCTAGTTTCGTAATGGTATTCAATATTTTACGACACATTCTCTCTCACAGACACATACACACGCACTCCCGCACCACCCACACCAATTGCAGCAGACCACCAATGCCAACAGGAACAATTATATTAAATATTACAATTTTATTACAAAAATTAAATCTTTTCATCTCTCAGTTTTGCCATGCTTTGAGCATATAACAATACAGTAGAAAACCCAGTCCAAAAACATAGTAAAGCAGATTGGACGATGCCTTGGCAGCACTCAGTCACTCATGCTGTTACTAATTAGACACTGTAACATTCCGTATACAGAGTACAAACACTTCATGTCCCCAAAACAAACCTCAATAATACATTGTGTGAGGAGGACAAAAAACGTACCCCCAGAACAAAAGCAAATACATTGACGTAGAGCAATTGAAAACATACTGAATGTGCTGAATATTTGTACCAGCCCAAGGCACCCAGGCTTTGTAGCATGTTGGCAAGTAACGACATTCTTACAGAAACACTTGAAGCGAACAACAATACAAATGACTTGTACGGTCAAACTTTTCCTCGTCTTTGAATGTACCCTCCTCTCCTGGCTTTCTTCTTTGTC
Organism: Galaxias brevipinnis; assembly: GCA_036023535.2. Classification (NCBI taxonomy): domain Eukaryota; kingdom Metazoa; phylum Chordata; class Actinopteri; order Galaxiiformes; family Galaxiidae; genus Galaxias; species Galaxias brevipinnis. The sequence goes on along the minus strand of JAVQIZ010024996.1, from coordinate 6,947 downwards.
AGTCACAGTGCAAGTTCCGAAGGGAGGGGAAGGGGGGGTCTCAATTAGGAGGGAGCGGTACCGCGGTTGAACATCACTTCACTCGTCAACTATGGACAAGGCTTGGACAGACTGGGGTAATCTTCCACTCCATAGGGGTGGCAGTAGTGGGTACGTGGTTACTCACTGACTTGGGAATTGTCCAACATAAGGCCCAGATTGCCCAGCTGCAGTCCACACAGACAGAAACAAAAAAAAGCTAAAGGTGCGCTTGCAACATAAATCCCAAGAAAAAGAGAAACAAACAGGCCTACCAAACACTTCCCCATGGAGGCATCCAAGACAAATAAGATGTTTTTTTCTTAAGACCAAAAACTTTGATTTGCACATAAATATCTAAGGTATAAATAGAAATCCCAGATTAAAGCTTATTAATAAGAACCAGATCATTGCTTAACAAACGTCAATAGAAAACAAAAACCACATAAGCTTAGAAAAGCACGGAGGCATGTCTCACATTGCAAAGTACAGTTCAGTTGGGCAAACTGCATGCCTCAAATGTCCATTTAGTGGCCCCGCCGAATATTTCGATGTTGGCCTCTGACCAAGAGAAGACGTTGCCAGGTTGTGCTTTGCTGTTACAGGTTGCCAGGTTGTAGATATCTCCACTGGTCAGCTTCCGATCCCACATATTCAAATTTGCCAGCTCTCCCACATACGCTTGTGTGGCATCGAACCCTCCTCCTAGAGTATCCTGGGTACCAAGAAAGACGGGTGCCGAAGATTAGTGGTGCCAATTTACAGGCTCAGAGAGCTCCTGACAAATATAATTCAAATTCAAGAATGGATGAATGTGCTAAAGTTTGTCTATGAAAAAAACAATCTACATCATACTTTGACTTTACCCATGTAATTGCAAAGTATGCTTCAACAACACAATTGTTTAGAGAATGTCATGTCTGCAAACAGGCAAGTGTTGACTCTGACTAGACCAGGGCTATATTGCTGGTTCTCTCTAGGAAATGCACTTTTGCTTAATTTGTTTGGTAAATTGGCAGTGGAAGTATGAAAGGACATTTCAGTCACTACCTCAATAGATTCAATTAAATAATTTCATGTTCTAGCAACGTTCCACTATTCCAACAACTATTCCTCTAGCCGAAACGAATATCCACACTTCTTTGTTTCTGTAATGTCTCTTTCATATATTATATTATAAAATATATAATATTATTATTAATAAATTACATTATATTTCATTTTATTTGTAATGTAATGGTTGTTGTGTCCCACACACACACACTCATTTGTATTGTATTCTCACCTGCTCCTGTCCCAGTACCAACACCCCCTGGGGTTTGATGGGGTGGTAGGGCGCCAGGTTCTCCCCTGTGCCCCTCAGCACTCCGTCCTGGAAGGCCTCCCAAACGCCGTCACGTGTGGTCCAGGTGATACAGATGTGGTGCCATTTGCCGTCGTTGATAAGGAAAGGTAACTTGGCTACCTGAAAGGGTCAATAGACCAGGTTGGGTTTTGGAACTTTGTTTTGTCAAGAAAAAGTACAGTGCACAATTGTATGACACATTAAGCCACTTTAAAATACACTTAACAATCCCACCAACTCACAATTGAAATGGTGCATAATCCAAATGCAAATAAATATTCAACATCTATAGTACAGTATATGTCAAGATTCCTTGCCCGCTATACCTTATCATTGATAAGGATCTCCATTGGGTTGTTGCCCCACTCAATCAGCACCAGTTCATTGGCCTGGCCGGGGACCGCGTAGGAGAAGGGGGTGCCCACCCCTGGTGAGGCATTGGACTTAATCCACAGACACGCGGTGAAGGCGTACATCTCAGGGAGACTCCTCTTGGCTTTGGCGTACATGTAGTTGGTTCTCAAGGGGAAGGTCAGCTGGAATTTGTCCTGCGGTCTATTGTCTTTACCTGTGGGCAGATGGGGTGGATTGTCAGAGAGCCCTGTGCATTGTTTAACACTGAAATCACCTATCACTGCTGGATATGCTCAGGCTGCTGCTTGTGAGCCCAGAATTTGGGGAGCGAGGGGACACACACACATTCCTACTGTTCTTTCAAGTGTTTCTTTGCACGCCTTTGGCGTGTCACTAACGATCAAAACTGCGGCCGCCTGTGTTAGCTGCAGTAAGGATAGTCGCCTAGCGGGGGCAGCAGCCCATTCATTCTAGTGGGAACCTCATTTTCAACAGTTCTTTTAACCACGTAATGAACATTGTAATATATCACCTCAGTGAACGGTATCATGCTCGAATCATAAACAAGTACAGCTTCATTTATTCTCGTCTTTTCTACTGTCTACCAGGGGGTCTCGTTGGTTGCGGTACACAACCAACACACACACAAGTTCTGCTTTTTTATTTTATTTTAGGCTACAACATTTATAAAGTTGATCCCTGGTCTGACTGGTTACATAATGCATAAGGAAGCTGCTTGTTTGATTCCAAAACTACGTTTACCTTTCTCGAGGTCCGTTATCCTATGGTGCAGTGAAGTCAGGCTGGACTCCACACGGTTCCTCTGATCCGTGTCGTTCTTCGGTCCCGTTTTGGTCTCTTCTACAGTGTTGACCCTTGACAGTACTTGCTTTTCCATGTCATCTATTTTGTTCTGAAGCAGGTCTTTTAGACTATTTGCTTGTACTGAATTGTTGTTTCGGCTGTATTGCTATAAGAGGGGCAGTCAGAAAAACGGAGGATGAGCGCGGACGGTATTAAAAACAGGTATAATTTTGAATAAACACTTCTAAACGTGCTTGGCGTGGTTCTCCAAAAACCACGTTGAAACCAGAATTACATAACTATTATGGGATATAGCCTAGAAATATAAAAATATGTATAGTATAGAGTAGCAAATTTAGACCCTATTGAAAGCAATCTTTGCTACAATAAAATTCATTAGTGATAAGCTCATTAGCCTTACATGCTCAACCTCAACCTGAATCGTAAAGACGAAGCCTTATGCCTACCTCGAGATTCTCTAGTCTCTGTTTCAGTGTTTGTAAAGTCTGCCCCAGCTGGGCCAGAGTCTCCGACGGACCCCGAGAATTATCCCCCATCGTATTCTTGGAGCCTGGCCTCCTGCCCCCTGCTCCCACTTCAGGCAGGCTCTGGCTCTCGCACCGGCTCAACTTTGACGTTAGTTCCCTGATTGTCTCCTTTTGGTTCATAATGGTTTCCTTTTGCTGAAGCACCGTTTCCCTCAACTGTGTGACAGTGTTCTTCAAGTCTTCTGCTGGACCGCTGTTCTGCATCGTTGCCGCGCACAAGTCCATATCCTTTGGCACCGACGTGCAAATAAACTGTGTTTGTCCGAAATCTTGCGTCGATCCTTCCAATATCAAACAAGACAGTAAAAAAAGTTTCCAAGAGAATTTCTTCATAGTTCCAGTCATGTTTCTCAGCTCGTGTGTTGTGTTTTGGGTCCCTGCGAATATAGTTAAGGGTGATTTCAGCACCACGGAGCTGTCCACTGAAGCTGTGCGACTTCAGCGCTGTTGGTTGTAGTTTATATAGCAGCCGACAAGCGCAGCTTCCCTGCATCGGGGAGTGGAAACAGAGCTCGCTGCTTAATCGTGTCCGACCTTCTTTTTAAGGTGGCTCAGGTCAGTTGCACAAGTACAGACTCTCCGTGGCCAAACTGCAATCTGACTACGCTACTCTTTGGTTTCAAACCTGGAAAATGTCGCAAAACCTGTTGGCTTGTCTGGTCTTTGATGATAATATTCACACATGGCAACGTCTCCTATAAGCTTACTATTAACCTGTATATGCACTTTAGATTGTTACCCCACAATTATAGTATGGCAAACATGTCTGCAATTCCACCTTAACTGAAGCCACTCCCCATGAGAATCATGAAATCATGCCGGCAACACCCCACCACCTCCACCCCCGCTCCCCGTCTCTTGAGCCGTACAATACTATACCCTAGCAATGCACCCCTCTGCTTACCCGTCCCTATGCCCCACAAAATGTTATTTGCTATGGATTACCACTTGAGGCAATAGGCGATTGCAGAATCATGTGCCTAATAGCCCGGGCAAATCATTGTGTTTGGTCTTTGTTGTCTATTATAACACGTTTTACAGTTTTTTTATACTTAACTATTTGAAAATATGAGATTACATTCATTTTTTTGTGGCAATGACGTCGTATTATATATCTCATGCCAACATTTATGCAGTCGTTACATCAAATAAACGCAAACTTCCATAAAAGATCAATGTAATCAGTTATTATCATATGCTTTATCTATTTAACCTGCCCTACCTAGCCATCTTATGTGTACATCTTTAAACCTAAAGTTCTAGGCTTCAACGTATGTGGCTTGCTATAAGAATATGCAATGCAAATCACAAATTTAACTGTTACATAAATCCCTTGGTTGCCATATTAATATTTATGAAATGAACGAGGAAATGCACAAATGGTCTTCCATGCATGCCTTATAAACATTTGATTTCCTTTTTATGAGATAACGAAATAATTACACGGATAGTCCACTTTATTTTACCCATGGCATATTCACAACAACGCAGCAATTTGACTCACTCCTGCGCGTGAGCTGTGCCCTGGAATCTAGCAGCGCTATGCATAGCACGTCTTTCTGACCATGCAACACGAAAACTTTGAAAAGCAACTATTTGCATGTTGTCTCTCACTATAACCTAGTTTGACGTGTTTTTTGGTTAAAATAATTCAGGTAATCATCCTGCAGTCGATGTTTATTTGTTTAACAGTAAAACGTTATTGTCTGCGAGAGCTATATTGTAGCCCTACTCAAAACATTATACCTATACCATAGCAAGCATAATATGTGAACAGGTCATCGATAAAATGTCATTATTTATCCTGAACCCACTGACCTAGAGTAAACTACCATATGGGAACAGGTTAGTGTTCTGCAATACATTTTGTGTAAGCTGAACTGTATGAACACAGTCAGATATATAATTCATTGCTAATTAAGATGTCACAATTACTTTAAAGCTTTTTGCATTAATTTATAAATAGCAGAGTCCAAATAATTTTGACAGCACCCTCAAAAGGCAAGGAGCAGATTCTGGTGTTGCACAGAGCACAAGGTCAAACTTAGGCTCTGTGTGTGTTTGTGCTCCAGCCAGTGTACATTCTAGCCAGGCAGTCTGCAATGATCAGTCTCCAGACTTCACTGAATAATACATGGCTTCATAATAGAACCCACTTCCTAATGTGAGAGATAGATAAGGACCATTGTACAGTCGTTTATTTACCCACCATCTGCAACAGAATAGCAAAGCAACAAAGGTGAAGTACAATCTAGGTATGTTGAGAATGTTGGGTTTCCTCTCAAAATGATGGACCCCTATGTCCTTCTCACTACTGTCCTACTGTTTCATGTCTTAGTTCTAAACTGAAAAGAAAGTAGAATACTATGTTAATTTTTAATGAATTCTTTTTGGCTTGCTTATCTCCCTTTTTGTTGTGTCATTGGAAGGAGTTACCCCCTGAGAACACTGAGCAAAGAGGTAAAAAAAATGATAGGTACTTCCTTTTCGTCAGAAAAAGCACTACTCTAATTCATCAATTTATTGGTAAATTATTTGTTTCCACAGCTCCACAACTGTCCAAATCCCAACCTCTGTACCCAAATAAATTATGATTAGTGGAAATAATGGAAAACAAATGAGCACCTGAGAGTTTTTTGCAACTCTAATCCCAAATTGTACCAGGCTTTCTGGTCGCTAGCGCAGTGGCACAATGTGAAAACACTCCCTGAGACGATCTTTGTGTAGGGGGCTTATTGCTGATGAAGTCCCATGGTAGACTGTTTGTCAGAGTAAGAGTGAGTGCAGGCACAGACACACACACAAACACAAAAACACAAACACATTCATACACACTTCCGTAGCTTGACTTTTTTTCTTCCACTCTCTCTCCCTCTGAGCTTTCTCTATCCCTCTGAGCGTTCTCTCTCATAGACACAGACCCACTAGGAGAGTAGGCAACTGATGCTATAAAGGACGGTCTGGGGTTCGGCGGGTTGCGCAACATTTCCCACTTATGTCTATATATCTAGGACATAGAGACGCAGACCTTAACCTCCACAATCCCCCTGACAACCTATTACATTCCTCTGTTGTTAATGGGCCACAACAGCAGCTGACACTCATTAAAACCCAAAGGGACGCAAACCTATTCTATGGCAGTGTTTGTTCTGTGGGTGCTAAGATAAGCTCATCGTAATTCTCCAAAATTGTGCACACTTGCGCCGACAGTAGGACAGAAACGTTAATCAAGCAGCTTACAATATCCATGTTGGGCTTCCTCCAAAATAAACATCCTTCCCACACTTCCTAATTGGCCCTTATGAAAGCAACAACCCTGTGGTCAGACTGGGACCAGAGAGGGGAAGTGGATTTAGGCTATAAATGGTGAGGTTTCCCTTCATTTCGACCATTGGTAGGCACGGTCACTCATGTAACGGCTTCATGTAGAAGGAACACCAGCGAGGGGAACAGTTGGTGGTTCTAATAAGCCTACTACACCAACAGCTGATCAGGGTAGAATAAATGCTGTGTTTGTGTCTCCTCATGCAGCTGAGTCTCCCTGCTGATGGGAAAAGAGGGAGGACATGTCTGGGGCTGCTATCTGGTGCTTTTTAACAGGCTCATCAACAATAACAATTTAGAGAGCATGCCATTTCCTGACAGATTTTACAGCTGAACTTTGGTGTGTCTGAAATGATTGTTTATGTTTGATGGGAGAAACAGACAGCCAAAATGCCTCCAAGTTCTTGTTAAATAATTTTGTTGACAGTGATGCCTCTGTAGGGGAACCAATCACCGAATCTTCCCCCCTCTTTGGATAAGATCAAAGGAACAGGCCCCAAGATGGCCCCGGTAAACACTCCAGGGGGGCCAGCCTGGTCCTCTCACACAAATCC
>JAVQIZ010024943.1:0-19275 GCA_036023535.2 Galaxias brevipinnis | reverse complement strand
TGTGTCAGGAGAAATCCCAGAGGGTCACAGGAAGTGAAGTCACTTCCTTGTGGGTTGAAGGAGCGCACTAGTCTCCATGCTCGGAGCACATGTGGGTGTGAAACGCTCCTTCTCTCTATCTCCCTCTCTGTGCACTTGTGAAGGTTTTTCCTCTGCTCTCATTGTAATGAACACACTTTTCCACATTCCAACTCCTTTTTGCAAAGTCATCTACAGAGTTGGAACTAGTGTTGCCACATGTGGCAGTCCTAAAGTCGAAGGTTATGTGGGAGTTTGTTTCATCGCTATTCACTTTTGGAAGTACAGTAGACAGTTGGCATAGATGTCCTATTGTTTAAAGATGACCGGATTCTAAGTGAACAATGCTCCAACATGATACATTTAGACATCCAATAATAAACGTTTTTAACTATTTATATCCTTTCCCAGTTAGACCACCATTTTTATATCGGTCTCTCTCTCTGTCTCTACCTGTCTCTCGACCTAACCAGCTGTCTCACTCTCTCTCTCCGTTTACCTTAGACCTTTCCCAGCATGTGGTGTCGGACTACAAGCACGCGGTCGACCTGCTCGAGGAGGGCATCGCCAACCGCATCACCGCGGCGACCCACGTCCACGACGCCAGTAGCCGATCCCACGCCATCTTCACCATCCAGTACACCCAGGTCTCAAACCTTTCCCGTCCAACCATGCGAGCCCGTCCTAATAGCTCTGTCAAAACCAATGGTTCATTGGAGGGTTTACACTGTGAAACAATGCACGTTGCCTTGACTATAATTATGTCCCACATGGGTGTTGCATGTTGACACCGAGGCTATTCAGGTAACTCTCTGAGATGTTTATCTTGTGTTCTAGTTTGAAGCCAGGGCTTGACCCAATTTCCTTCACGTTTGTTTGCTGTTTCTCTGAACAGGCCATTCTGGAAAACAACCTGCCTTCCGAGATCGTCAGCAAGATCAACTTGGTGGACCTAGCTGGAAGGTCAGTCCCTCTCATCGTCAACTATTACTATTGTTTAGTGTTACTGCTACCAATTTAATACGATGTTTTGACACGGTGGTGTAGTTTAACGGGATACCAATTGAAGTGAGTGGCATCGCTGCCCCCTTGTGGTGGTTCTATGACATTGTAGCGTGTGTTGTTCACCAGTGAGAGGGCAGACCCCCAGTACTGCAGGGACCGGCTGACGGAGGGCTCCAACATCAACAAATCCCTGGTCACCCTGGGCATTGTCATCTCTGCTCTAGGTAAACCAACACTTGAATTCATACCCATAATATCCACTTCCACCGTGCATTTAATGACAAATTCATTAGAAAATAATGACCTAGAGCTTTATTTAATAGAGTCTTGTGTCAAAGTATTTTCTCATCATTAAAATTTTCCTCCTGTTGTGTCCTTTCTCGATCCTTACCCCGACCTCCCACCCCCCCCCCCACCCCCCACCCCCACAGCCCAGAACTCCCAGATGTCCAGCAGCTGTCAGAGCATCAACAGCATGGCCAGTGAGGGTGAAAGCAGCACGGTGGGCAGCCACAGCAGCTCTCTGTCTGGGGGAGCTGGAGGAGGAGGAGGAGGAGGAGGAGGGAAGAGGCACTGCTTCATCCCCTACAGAGACTCGGTCCTCACCTGGCTCCTCAAGGACAGTCTGGGTGGAAACTCCAAGACCATCATGATCGCCAGTATGGAAAAACGTATTAACACGAACGATGCAGAGCATCCTAAGCATGTGGATGCATAACAAACTGTATATGCTGTGGTTTATGGTGTGTTTCCTTGTTTGCGATGCAGCTGTCTCTCCGTCCAGTAGCAGCTACAACGAGACACTGAGCACCCTGCGCTACGCTGCTCATGCCAAGAACATTGTCAACCGGCCGCGAGTCAACGAGGTCTGGCCTGGCTTAACTATGGAAAAGCATTAAGACTGGTTGTTCTTCTCTTGCGTTCGTAAGTTTGTGATTGTATTGAACGATGTCACTGTGCATCGTCTCCCTACAGGATGCCAGCGTGCGACTGATCCGGGAACTCCGAGAGGAGATCGACAGACTGAAGAGCATGCTGCTCAGCTTTGAGATGGCAAGTTCAGAGGGAAGGTTTTACCCTCAGTGTTATAGCATGAAACACCAGCACACCAACAGTGTTGTGCCCCCCTGAATACTAATAGTTCCCTTCTCTCTGATGCCGTGCAGCGAAACCCCAGTCCTTCCCTTAGCGACGAGAGGGACGGGAACCTCTCTGATATCGTGTTGCAGAATGAACTGAAGGTGACACCGTTTCCATGTTTGTTTCACACACCACACCTAAAATCGTTCAGGCCAACACCTCCATCATTCCCCTCAGATCAGTAGACGAGCGAACAGATATTTAGGCGGTAGAAAAATATGAACACTACCCACTGAGCGGTGGACTAATATCGATTGCCATGTCCTTCCTGAGGTAACCCGTGTCCTCCGTCTGTGTGTGTGTCTCTCCGGCCAGGTGGAGCAGCTGACCAAGGACTGGTCTGAGAGCTGGAGGGACAAGAAGGAGCTGCTGGAGCAGTACAGCGTGGACATCAACCGAGAGCGGGCGGGCTTCCTCGTCCACTCCCTGCTGCCCCACCTCATCCGCCTGGACCGGGATGTGCTCAGCACCGGGGTCACCTTCTACCACCTCCGGGTAGGAACACACGCACGCACGCACACACACACACACACACAAAAGACCAAGGAGCCGGATTTGACAGTATAGGTAAAGCTAAGAATATTTGTACAGCCTTCCAGCTACTTCTGCTCACGCACAGGCAAACTTTCTGAGAAGTCTTCGTGTTGTAAATACACCATACTTTCATGGAAATTAACTCTGCTTGTCGGCCTACTTTGAAACCTTTTCTTTTCTTCCCACTAGATTTTTCCTCCCTCTCCTTTCTCTTTCTCTTTGTTCTGTTCTGCTGGCAAAACTCTGGGGACAAGGTCAGTTTTACTCAGTCCTTTTCTCTCTCCTCCTACCTGTCTACTTTGCTGTGTTTCTCCTTGTATTTGTCGCTCAAATGCATTAAAGCGGGTTGGAATGGGAGGCTGGGGGGCTCGGGGGACGCTGGGCTGTCCCGGTTCTGACAGTGACGAGCGCGCCTCCAGGCCTGACTGCTACACCACTTCCTGCGTGTGTGGAGCCGAGCGTGGCCACCAGGGAGCACGTGCCAGCCGATGTTACATAAAAAAAACTGCCTTTCTTATCCCACTATCTTTCTAGCTTCAAAGGTAAACAAACCATCTCCCTTCCTGACATAAACTAGGAGGAGGTTCTGCCTAGAACAAGATGTGATCAATTTGGTTTGTCAGTGTTACATTTTGGCCCGTGTTGTGTGTGTCTTCTCACTGCATAGCTGCCATGTTGAAGTATTGTCTTCTCTCTGTTGTAGGAAGGGGTGACCCGTGTCGGACCGCCAGACCAGATTACAGACCCACAGATAGGTGTGCAGGTTTTTCACCCCCTAGTTTTCTCTGTTGTTCTCTGCAAAACCCTTACTGTGGTAAATGAGATATATTAAAAGTATTGCTTCATCTATACATTCTCAAAGCAATGTCTACCAAAACATATTATTTTTCATTATTATGTCCTATGTGAATCAATAAGAATTCAGGGCTCAGTGAGAGATTTCTTTCAAACAAGAGACTGAATGCTATCCTCATGGTTTGTGCTCTGTCACCAGTCCCACTGGTACCACAGGCCAGTGCCGGCTGTGAGATCCAGAACCAGGGCGGGGTGGTGACCCTGCGGCCGCTCCCAGGGTGTGTCTGTCTGGTCAACGACAGGGAGGTCACGGAGCCGTGTCGACTGGCGCAAGGTGAGAGCACACGCACACACACACACACACACACACATACCCCCCTCACACACGGCCATCCCATGCATTACCAAGTATTCTCTTTTCTCTTCCATCGTCACACTTAACGTGACCGTGAAAGGCAGCCCCGGTGATGTGCGCTGTTCCTATCTCTCCCCCACTCTCCAGGGACGTTGATTACGCTGGGCGGAGTCCACAGGTTCCGCTTCAACCACCCCGCTGAGGCAGCTGTCCTCCGGGAGCGCAGGCGGGTCGGTACTCCTGTGCTCCACAGGAGCCTTATCAGCATGATGGGGATTAGAGTCTCAGCGATGCTGGGGGTGGGGGAGTGGGGTTAAAGATGGTGACACTGTGATAATAATGTTGGTGTTGTTGTTGTGACAACGTTGATGATGCTTATTAATCTTTTCCTCCTCTTTCCAGGCTAGTGGGGGTGGGCTGACCTGTAGTCTCAGTGACCTTCGCCCCCTCACCTCTGGACCAAGGTAATGCTCTTCCTCAGTGAGAAATTGGCTACACCTTTAAAAAATGATTTTGTTTACCTAGGTGTCATATCTTGGATATGAGGTGCCAGTATCATGTCTTGGATATGAGGTGCCAGTACTCAGATGGGGAAATGTAGTGAAAGTAGGTCTTTGATGTATGCCAATATATTCTGTCTAGCTGAAGGAGAAAGAGTTTTACATCACTCTGTCAAAGCATCCCCTGCTAGCTGTTTATGGGGCATGCTCGTTGCCTAGTTACAGCAGAGACGCTGCACTGAACTCAACAACATCACTTGTATAACCAGCTACCAGCTCACTGAGTGTATTATGATTACTATGGGCTGTCAAGTCTTATAGAGAATCTAAGGTCAGTTAGAATTAAGATGTCTCAGTTTTAATTTATTTTCTTTAGTACTCTTAACTTGTATGCCAGTGTTCCAGGATAAGCTGTCCCACTGGTTTCCTTCCTGCTAGCTAGCGAGTCTGTTGCAGTTAGCTGTGTCTGTGTCTTTCCAGTGGTAGGGCAGAGGAGCTCCAGGGGCTGGTGCCTGGTGCCAGCGTGTCCCCCAGCGAGGAGCCCGGTCCCAGGCAGAAAGTGCAGGAGCAGCAGCTCTACGTGGAGGGTCTGCGCCAGGAGATCCAGGCCGAACAGAGGAGAGCTGAGAAGGATCTGGAGAGGGAGCAGGCCCATCTCAGACAGCAGCACTCTGAGAGTGAGTTTAGGCTTTAAAATTTAGTTTTTTACAGTATTGTTGTTGAATTTTAGAACATGTTGTTAAATGGGAAATGTGGGTGTTTGGAAATCCTGAGCACAGAACTGGGATTAATTCTCTTACCTGTTGATTTGTCTGTCTACAGTACAACAGTGGATTCTTCAGGAGCAGCAGCGTCTCGTGTCCATCGAGGAGAGAAGCACTCAGGAGTTTGGTGTCCAGACAGACCCCATTCCTTTCTCTCCGGGGAGTCTCAGCGCAGCGGGGTCTCCGGAGGAACGGAGAAGCCCGGCAGAGGTCGTCCCGTCTGGGGCCGTGGGGGCCAGGAAGAGGGCGGTCCACGAGGAGCTGCTGAGACAGCACTCCCTGCGCCGCGCCGAGAGCCGTGTCCGACGCAAGCGGCTCCACTACCAGCTGGAGAGGATCGCTCGCAAGCGCCACCTGTTGGAGGCCAAGAGGGAACTTCAGCGGCTGGAGAAGGCCCTGCCGCCAGGGTTAGACGGTCCAGACTCCCCGGAGCTCGGATCTCCGTCCCGGCCCAGAGGGCGACAGCCGGCCCCCCGCCGACACTCCTTCTCAGCTGACCTCCTCTCCCGCCTTTACCCCCAGCACACGCCGATCTTCAGGTCAGCTCAGGAACTCAGGAGTATTGGCATCCCATCATTTACTATTCTAACACAGTCTGGTAAACATTTGTGTCATTTTTTTTTGTTTTTTCAATAGCCGTTTCCTGAAAAGACAGACATCCTGCGAACCGACGCCCGCGCCCTTCGGCAGCAAGAAGTGGGTATCTGACGAATGTCTCCCACGCGAGCGCGCCAGAAGTCGCTCCGGCTCCAGCGCCGTCTCCTCGGGCCACGGCCAGAGCTCCAGAACCAGACCCGGCTCCTCTGAGAACCCCGGACTGAGCACCAAGCAGCAGGAGGAGTGGGAGCCCCCGACGCAGACCTGCCGGGAACGCCCCGAGAGGAAGCCTTTGCTCCCCACGCGACGCTTAACCTTCAGGACCAATCAGACCGCTGTTGCTTGGCAGGAGGCTCACCCGGCAGCGACTGGTCAGCTAATCCATTGTGAGGGAATCAGCCGTCCAATTAAAGAGAGGCCCGGCAGTCAGAAGGTTCCCGTGAAGGCTCCACCCCGTGAAAGCAGCAGGAGTTTGGAGGGCATCAAAAGGGTGTTCTCTCACTCTGTCGGACCCGGGCTAAAGACAGCCCTGTCCAAGGTCTTCAGAAAACCGCCGACCGGGGTGAGTGGGGCCAGAGGGGCCAGAGGGGCCAAACCCCTGGCGAGGATAGCGAGCCGTTTCCACTGGAGACGCAGGCGAGACCGGGGCCCGAAGCAAGCCGACATGAGCAGAAACCGAGGCGCCATAAAAGCCACAGCCTCCTGTGAGGAGCTGGACCAGAGGGACTTCCCAGAGGAGAGGAGCCACCGACGCTGGCACAGCACAGAGGCCCTGATGGAGCGGACCGGCAGATGGCTGGAGGGACAGCGGGGCCTGGGGGGCTGGGAGGAAGAGGAGGAGGAAGACGGTGACGGCGAGAAGCGGGACGATGGCTCCTCGGACGGCGACAGCCTGTTCTCCATGGACTCCCTGTCGTCGGCGTACGCCACGGCGCTGGCGGAGACTCTGAGGCGCGAGGAGGAGGAGGCGGAGGCGGCGGCCCGGAGCGAGGCCGAGAGCGAGGACAGCCAGATGTCCAGAGACTCCCTGGCCGTGGAGCGTGGCGAGAGGCGTGGCCCAGCGAGCAGACAGACGTGGGCCCCCGTGTGTCCTGCGGTTGGGACCTGCCCCTTTCCCCCCGTAGGACTGAGCAGGGTGTCACAGGTCCAGTTCTGTTCCGAGACGAGTCAGAACACATCCCATGGAAACTCAGCAGGACTCCACTGGAGCCAATATGGCTGCCCTAAAGCAGAAGTGGCTGGGGAAACCGCAGCGGAAAGGGACACACCTTCCTATACGCCAGCAGAGCCCGCAGTGGCAGAAGCTACGTCCAAACGGCGCGAGGCGTGCGGGGGGGTGCCGATCACGTCCACCTCCAGTCCCCGTTCCCTCAGCGGCTGCAGTTTGAGGGAGCCCGAGAGCCTGCTGGTGCTGACGGACGCCTGGTCCTCGATGGACGCGGCGGACAGCCCCAGAGTGCAGCGGGACGCCCTGGTGTTGGGGCGGAGGGCGGTGTTCAGCACCGTGGAGAGCAGTCCCAGCCCCAGCCCCGTCAGCGAGGGCTTCTCCAACGGACTCAGCCCCCGCCACGTTCACAGCTCCTCCTCCTCCTCCTGCTCCTCCAGCAGTGTTGAGGGGGAGGAGGTCACCGTGGAGGAGCACGGCGCTTTGGGGGCCACGTCTGACACGCTGGATTTCCTCGACTCTCAGCTCCTCCCGACGACGGACCGCTCCGCGACGTCCCAGCAGGAGGAGGGGGTCCCGGGTAGAGCCGCCGAGTCTGTGCGCCGTGAGGAAGACACGGAGCGGTCGACGGAGGCCGGGCAAGATCGATCTATTGACCAGCCAGGCGACAGCAGCTGTCCATTCACGGAACCTCCTTCAAAGGAAGCCCCCTGTCCATCTGCGAAGGCGTGTGGAACACTACAAGTCCCATCAGCACTGAGACTTGCGGCACCTCGTGAGCCTCCTGTGGACGTTCACCATGTAGGTGGTAACAACGCAGCATGCTCCACGAACACAGAGACGTTCGCCATAGTGCACGGTAGGACAGACAGTTTATCAACTCATCCTCATAATGACGGTGAAATCGTAAGTGACAGGCGTAGCATTGAATCTGCCTCAAAAATGACCATATATAATAAGGAATTATGCGACTCGAATTACACAATGAGGCAGGAGAGGGAGTCGAGTGAGAATAGCGGTGCCAAAGATAAGTCACTAGGGGGTGTCACGCCGCTACAGCAGCTTCAGACCAAAGGCATCACACAGGGCCACGCTGCAGCAGAGCCGGATTCTATTAAGTTTACTTGGAAACATTCCAGGAAGAGGAACAAAGGAGAACAGGATCCTTTCAACGGCTGCCTGAAAATTCCAAAGAGGAGCGACGGAGGACCACTGGTAACGTTTTGCTCCGCACCAATCGACTGCCAGGAAATTCTATGGCCTGGGGAAAATGCTAACACTATTGACGTCAAAGGAAAACCAGCACACCTCACTAACGATAGGCCCAAAAGACTGCAGTTAAATTGTACTGAAGGCATCACAATGCCAGAGACCATGGTAACCCACTCAACGGTGGAGGTGCACTCCAGGACAATTGGATTGGCCTGCCAGAAGGAATGCGATCTTGAAAGTGGTCCAAAAATGGTTTACTTTGTAGAAAAGAAAAAGAAAGAGGAGCAAATGGACAGAAGCAAAGATAAGAAAGACGTAAGGCAGGATGGAAGACGACACTGTGTTAACCAGAAGCAGCCCCCAAAGGACAGGGAGAAGTGTCAAGGGGACCTAATACTCAGTGCTATTGACCTAAGGATCTCAGAGGTGGTCAAAGAGCACATGAAAACGTCCTTGACCGATGGAGGCGTGGAGGGTTTTGAAAGTCAAAGCCCGAGTGTGTCAGACACAATGGACACGCATGCCCCTGCTGGTCAGGTTGGGCATAGTACTCAGGGCAGAGGGACAGAGGGACGTCTAAATTATGGAAAAAGTGATATTCAGAGAGGGACAAATTATACAAGCACACTCTCCATGGAGGTTAGAGACACCCAGAGTGAAAACGCTGTAGCCAAAAATGAAAATCTGGTGTCAAATATGTCCATACATTTGGCTAAAGGGGTTAATCAGGGAGAACACAGTTTAAGGTTGAACAATGACAAGATGTCTTTGTCCACTGACAAGTTAGAGGTGGATGAAGCTGACTTGATTTCAGTAAAGACCTCAAATGATGCACCTAGAGATAATTCTGGTTGTGTACCAATCACTGTTAAAAGGCAAAGGGTTGAATTGAGCCTGACATTGATCAGCCAGGAGCAGTTGAAGGGCTGTGACAACCCCTTGTTTCCAGCAATCAAAGTCCATTCAAATCACAACTTCGCCCAATCCAGAGAAGGCATTGTTTCCCATTGCATAGCTCTCGTGAAAGACGTGTCTTGTTTACAAATCAGAGACATCAGCAGTCAAAATGAGAAGTGTTCTCCTGGGCCTTATGACAATGAACTTCAAACTGTCAATCAAGCCAGTGTACTTTACCCAGCAGTGAAGCTTGAGGTTTCCCAGCCTCTGCAAAGTCGACCTTGCCCACTAGCCCCAGTGGGCAACATGGCCCCACATTCTGTCCATACTTCTCTAATTGATGTTAGGCATGACGGTAGAGATAATGAATTAGTTATTCAGGATAAAGACGATAGTGTACCTAAACAAAACATGAAAGAATTGAGTGATCCACATTACCAAGATGTTCCTCTTTTGGCTGCAGATAAAAGAGGATTAAATGCATCCCTACTCCATCCATCCAAGCAAAATGATCCTCGCGTCTCCAATAATTCCACTGATATTCCTGATATTTCTAGTTGCTTACAGCAATATAAAGACAACGTGAACAGTAAAACACTAGGAAGGACAGAAGAAGGTTCTTCTGTATTATCGCCTCAGCCCAACCATCTGCCGGTTCAATTAGACAACTGTGATAAATCTTTCACAGCCACTGTCAAGATTGGAGTAATTCACGTTGACAAATGGTCGAAGGCTCAGCGCAACGTTAAAAATGTAGGCTGCACTACCAGGGCACTGAAAAATAAAGCAGGGGAAATGTCAAAAGAGGAAAACAACCATACAAAATCACCAGCAAGCTTCGTGGACACAAAAGGTGAAACCAGGTCTACAGAACCAACACCAGCCGGAACACAGCATGAAAGCCACAGTCTACAGCCAAAGTCACATCCATACATCCCTCCTAGTACTTTCAGAGATGAAAAGAAAGTAGCACTGGCGTCAAAAGCGTGTGATGCCGCAGTGAGCCATAAAACAGCCAAGTCAAAAAGGTTCAGGAGGTCCAAGGCCCCTCCTTGCTCCTCCTCCGACTCCACAATCCACTCTTGCTCTGATGGAGAGGACAGCTCCAGGACTCATCGAATCAGGCCCGTGCCAAGCAGAGTCAAACCTGGAACCCCGAGTCACAGGACACAAGACGTGGCTAAACCTCAACGGAATGGGACCCCTAAGCCAGGATTCAGTGTAAATCCAATACTGGACAAGTCCTCAGCAGCAAGCTCGGTGAAATTGGATGGTAGAACCAGTAAAGACGGTAGCCCCACAGCCCACCCGGTGCCCACCCCAGCCCTGCAGAGGAAAATCAACTGGGACAAGATGATCCCGGCCAGCATCAAAGAGAACGAACCCCAAAGCGCAAAGCGCCGCGACTCCCCCATGCACTTTGCCTCGAGTGACATCAACCCCTTTGTTCACCATTGGCAGGAGGACGAGCCGAGTCAGCGGTGCTACAAGACCCCCGCGTTCGGAAGTGCCGCCGACCTCTCCTGCAAGTCTCCCCTGCTGAACGGCGCCGAGAGGCGCATGATGCGTTGCTGCAGCGTCGACAACGGCCTGAACGGGCAGAACTCGCCTTTCATCTCCCACCTCAGTACCTACGCCAACCACCGGGGGCTCTCCAGCACACTGAGCAGCGTAGAGGATTACAACGAGCAGGTTTCCCCCGCAGCTCCGTTCACGCCGAGTCACCAGCCGTCCTCCAGTGCAGACAGCCAGCCAGCCAACCTGACTAGCGACTCCTCCGGCCACGATGTGACCGGCAGTCTGGGTAACAGCTCCGGGCAGGTGGACGAGATTGTGCTGGTGTACTCCTCGGAGCAGGAGTCTCAGGCCAATAAGACCAGGGGGAATGGTAGCGGAGGAACACAGGAGCACGGCACCCAGACCGAACCCGGCCCCCGGACGGCTAAGATGAACGGTGGTGTTGTCGGTGGTGACCCGAGGAGGAGGAGCCGCCACGTCAGGAGCCGGACTCAGGGCGCGGAGATCCAGAGGGCCAGAGAGGCCCTCCGCGATTCCAGCACGTGGGCCAGCTTGGAGAACATGTCGGCCCACCTCTCCCACCTCATCCACAGCACCTCGGACCTGCTGGAGGACGTCCAGGGCATGAGAGCCGGCGACGTCCTCAAAGCCAGCCCGGGGAGGAGCGCTAACATCCACTACGTTTACTCCAAAGACGGGACCCAGAGGGATTGTTCCACTCAAACGGCGGCAGACATCGGCGTTCAGACGGAGAGGACTTCTGCGCCAGTAGAAAATCGCATGGCTGCCCGTCAGACTCCTCTCTCAGAGAGGTCCAAGTCCCATCAAGTGAACGTGGCCGTGAAAGTGATTGGCGCAGTGCCTCACAAGGAAGAGGCCAGAGACGAAATGAAGGCATACATGGATGATAGAAGAAGGAGCATGCCTGATCTGTGTTTGAACGGCTCGTTGGCAGCCGAAGCATGTCGTTTACAACCAGGAAGCGTCAGTCCTGTCACACCTGCCCCCGAGGCTGAGGTCAAATGTCACCAACATACGAAATGTTCCTGCGGTTCTCCGAACTCAACAGGCAGTCCACCCGAGAAGGTTTCCCCCAGAGATACTACCTTATCCGGGGCCACCAGCACATCGTCCAAAGACGTTTCCGAGGTGAACCGCACACCCTCGAGGAACGAGACCTCACATCCCTTGAGGAACCTGGTGAGCTACACCGACCGTGCCTCGTCTCCCATTCTCACAGTCAGCACCAGAGCAGGCACACAGCGACGCAGGCACCACTCCGAACAGCGCGTTCAAAAGAATCACATTCCAGTCGTTCAGAATCAGATGAAAAAGGAAAGGTCCGCTCATGAGGAGAGTCCCCTCCTCGTTGCCCGCCGAGAACATCAAACGGGCTTGTCTGTTGTCACTAGGCAGCATTGTGACATCTCCTCCGGTAAGTCAATTCCGTCTGTGTCACTCGAGAATGTGAGTGAACTGAGTCCTTCAAGTCCCAAGAGGTCCGATGGATGCACTACGAGTCTCAGCTCCTTGATAGGTAGTTACAGTGAGGACAGTAAAGACGATCTTAGTTTTGTTAGCACGTGTCAGACATCTTGTAGCCAGACGGCCAGACTGTCACTGCCTTCTCCTCACAGCACTAATAGCCTGTCATTACAGAATTACACCTCAGTCACTTTCAGGCGGTCCTATCTAGGCAAGGACAGACAAAGGGACGTGGGGAAATCCTATGACAGTATGCAAAACTACAAAAGACGAAGTGTGGGACACCTGCCAGGACCAGAGGTGTTAGGGGAGCGCTGCGATGGTGCTCAGGGGCCTTCCCGCGTCGATGGTGAGACTGTTCACCAGCTGGAAGATGACTCTGTGTCTCTGGCCCTGAGCGAGTGCAACACAGACGTCCTGGTCAACCTCCAGCCCCTGGGCTGCCTGTCCCCTCCGCCTGATTCCAGCCAGTTGTTCCCCGATGACCTGCCCATGCACAACAAGTTCACCAACTGGTCAGGCCTGGGTCAAAAACCACCCACGCGATGCGCCAGCCACAAACCCACCAAAGCGACCGTACACCCCCAGCAGGACGGGCGGGAGGCCAGGATAGCCCAGCCGGGGTGGGAGGAGATGGACAGCTGGGGTCAGAGCAGAGACAGGAGGAGGAGGGAGATAGAGCGGTTGCGCCAGGAGAGGGAGCACGTGATGAGCACGGTGCACCTGAACATGAACCCCCAGCGGCTGACGGTGGAGCTGACCGAGGCCAAGCTGCACTACGGTCTGGGGGAGACGGACACCCTGCTGAAGATGCTCTCCTTGGGCTCCAACGAGGCCCCCTCCTCCTCCTCCCCCTCCCCCTCTCCAGACTGCAGCAGCCAGCAGCTCTATGACAGGTAGGGCTAGCATTGTTGCAACGGCATATATTAAAATAGTTGGTAGCAATGTAAGTTGTTTCCATATGATGAAAATATACAGTTTTTCTTAGTACCTGTATAGAACGTATTACTTATAAGTAAACACTAAAATTAAGTAGATATTTATAATTATTTAAAATAATTTGAGTATTTTAGCCGTTGAAAATGTATTTCATGGCTCATTATGTGTGATGTTTTGTCCCACTCCTGATAGACACAGGAGGAGCATGGAGGGTTTGAGGCAGGAGAGAGAGGCCCGGCTCCAGACGCACCGCCGGGCACGCAGCCTCAGCCCCGGCAAACAGCCGCTCTCCCCTCCTCTGGAGGCCAGGGCCCAGGGCTCCAGGGCGTCCGCCATGCCCAGCCGCCGCAAGGAGTACCTGCAGCAGCTCCGCCAGGAAGTGGTGGACAGCACCCGGTGAGAGCCTGAACCGTGGCCTTTTAAATCAAACACAAAACGCCGCCATGCAGTGGAATGGTCTGAGTTGATGTGATGTTATGGCTTGGAAAGACCATAAACAGCATCGTGCAGACAAACAAAAATCCATGCCAACGTGCTGTGGGACAACAGTGAAAGTAGGTCATAGTTTGGTTTTAATTTCAAACTTGGCAATGTCTTATTGACCCAGATGCTTGTGTGGTGTTTCTAGAGTACCAGATCCTCCCAAAGGAGAGAGTCTGTTCCCGTCTGAGATGGAGCAGCTGCTGCGGGACTACGGCCGAGCCCGCCAGGAGGCTAGGACGGAGATAGCCCGGGCACGGGAACGCCTTCGGGAGCGGACGGAGCAGGAGAAGAAGAGGCTCCAGCAGCAGGCTATGACTCAGGTGGTCAAGGTGTGTGTGTGTCTGTGTGTGTGTGTGTGTGTGTGTGTGTTAGTCACAGTTAGTCAGTGTCACAATAAAGTATGAATAATATAAGTCTAGAAATATCTGCCCTGATCCTTCAAGGACACATTCT
This sequence comes from Galaxias brevipinnis, assembly GCA_036023535.2. Lineage (NCBI taxonomy): Eukaryota > Metazoa > Chordata > Actinopteri > Galaxiiformes > Galaxiidae > Galaxias > Galaxias brevipinnis. The sequence goes on along the minus strand of JAVQIZ010024943.1, from coordinate 5,415 downwards.
TTTGAGGTACATTACCATTTAAACGGAATTAAGAACGTATTGAACACGATTAATCATCATTTTTAAATTAATATGAATTAATACAGATTATCCGCTATTGGGTGATTGAAGACATAGTTACAAAACTAACAACTCTGACCCACAGGATGAGCTGAGGCACAGGACCAGGGTCAGCAACAGCACCCTGTGCACCGGCTCCAGCCTCAGCCTGTCTTCTGGGCCCACCTCAGGGTACAACAGTGGGAACGCCACCCAGCTCAAAGACGGAGGCAGAACCACGCTGGCGGAACAGGTACTGTCCCAGTGGGGGCTTTCCACTATGTATTGTATCATTCATGTTTCAAATATTATTTATATGTTGAGTTTGTGTCGTTTTTCTCATGGTTGTAGTGGGATGTTATTTCTCAGCCCCCAGAGTCCCAGGAAGAGAGTCTGAAGGTCAGGACTCGCCCGCCGATGTGTGGCCCTCAGAGTGTGAAGAGCCAGCGTGCCTGGCTGTCTGCCCAGGGTAGGTACCTGAGAGGACGGGATAGTGAATCACCAGACACAGCATAGTAGAGATACTCTGTATTGTAAACTCGCTCCAGGGATAATATGTACAGGAGAGTGAATGCCATTCCATGTAACTAAACACACACGTCACATATAGTATATCTTTAAGTTACCGTATTACTCTTACGTGTTGTTCTAAATTTTAGAAATTTGTTTGACGGATCACTTCAGGTGTTCTAATCAAGCAAATCTAAAAATCGATCAATCAATGTGTATAGGTTTTACTTAAGTATTTAGTATCTTGTGATACACAATGCGTTGTGTGTGTGTGTGTGTGTGTGTGTGTATAGATGTCCGTCTGGAATCATCTGTCCCAGGGTTCCACCCTCTGATGTCCTCTTCCCCGTCACCCCTCACCCCTCTCCGCCAACGCACCGCCTCCTTTGGCTCCGCCTCCTCCATATCCACAGCCTACCAGGACATCGCGTCCAGCCTCCTCGGTCGAGCGTTGGCTGAGGTGCACCATTACCGAACACGACACTCATTCTATCATCATTACCATCCGTCCTCTTATTATGTCTCGTCGATTGTAATTTATCGTTTGTCACGCTGTCTCCCTGAATCATAGACGAGGTGGACCGGGTTATTTATGTGAGTGTGTTGTTGGTTCAGGTACGGCTGGCCGCTGCCGGGGAAATGGGGAACCTGGTGTATGGCAAGGCCACGGCTGGCTGGGTGTAAGTTCCACTACATTACCTCCCTCCGTTGTTTCAGGAAATCGTTAATACTCATTGATTTTAAAAAGGTGGTTAGACTTAAATCAACCAAATGGAACTGCACCCAACTGCAATGCTGGGATTCCTGCAAACAGAGATGTTGGAACTGTGTAAAACAATTGAACATTTGATTTCCCATCGCGGTATTTCAACGATAGAACAACACAATAGAGTGAAGTGGTGAGTCCTGAAAACCCACCTCTTCTCTTGCAGACACCAGGGTTCTGAAGGGGGTGTCCAGGCGTACTACAAGGCCTCCTCCAGCCCCTCTGTGCATGGCTTCCTGGGGGCCAGGGAGCTGGACCGGCCCCTAGCCACTCTGTGGAGCCTGCTCCGACAGCACTCCAAGGCCCACCTGTACCACCTGTCGGTGCGCTCTGCCTGGACGCGGCCACTAGATGACAGCACCCAGCTGGGTGAGGAGGGCATGAAGCATTCCGAATTTTAAGAGGGGACAGCAAACTTTACTTCATCACCTTACTGTAGTTTAGCATTTTTCATTTGAAACCATCTGCAAATGTACCCCCCCCCCTCTCGAGGCTAGCCGTAGTCAACCACCCGTGTCTTAACGTTTACCACAGTCCTGACTCTCTCCATCCCTCTGTGTCTCGCTCCAGTCTACCTGCTGACGGAGCCATCCACCTGCCACCTCAGGCAGCCGCGCGACTTCTGCTGCATCAGCACCGAGTCCCAACAGGTGGGTACCGTCCCCTCATGCTTCCCAGGGATCCTGCTGCCTGCTGTCATTAAGGCTAGCAGCAGGCCTCGGCCATTTCCACTCAGGGCCTGCCTGGAAGATTCACGGAGTTCTAACGTGAACACAGGATACTGCCTCCTCTGGGGTTAGGCCTAGACTCAGGGAAAGTGGAGTTAGTCCAGTTTGCTGTTTTGGTGTATGAGTTTGAGGATGACGATGCACAGGACTTAAAAATGATTAGTGAGTTGATAAATACCTTTACTCCAGAACACAGAGAACCAGAGACGTGTGTTACTGATGGGTGACTTTGTCTCTGACTCTCTCCCAGGGGGACATGTGGGTGCTGGCCATGCAGTCTGTGTTTGAGGAGTCTCTGCCCCGCCCCAGCGTGGACGCTGTCCGCGGAGAGATGATGCCCAGCGCCTGGATCCTCCAGCCCATCAGACGGGACGGCCGAGACGCGGTGAGAGTCACCTACCTGCTGCAGGTGAGAAAACAACACTCTCTACCATAGTGGTCTAGAGGTGGATTTGGGATCGGAATGATTTATGTCTTCCTAAAACGTGTTCTCTTGTCATTTCCTCGGCGTACTTCCACTCCCCTGTTCTCCTATGTCCTCCATGCTTATTCACTGCCCTGGTATCCCTATTATTTACCCCCCTCTCTGTCTGCTAGGTGGACCTGGGCCCGCCGTCACTCCCTCCTAGACTATTGAGCAGCATGGCAAGAAGACAGGCTGCAGTCATTTCTGAGCTGGATGCTCTCATATCTGTCTGTCAGGACAGTAGGACACTCATTTAGCAGTGATCACTGAGACGTCCGCCCATGGGACACAACGGGACTGTTGTCTTTTCAGTTTGCACCCTTCATTATATACTTGACATTTTTTTTGTAAGCACTGATTATGTTGACGGTGAGATACAAAGTATCATGCAGCTTTTTATGTTTTATATGTTGATTTACAGTTGTTTTTGTACTGTGGTTTAATTCCTCTTGCGTTTATACCAATCTTTGTTTGATCTCGCCAAAGTTTATGTTTTGGTATGAGGTGTTTGTAGAGCCTCTGTGTTGGCTCATCATCCAGCACATCTAGTGTTAAGGAAGCTGTACGTTTGCTCCGTAGTTATATACTCCGACGCAAGATCTCTATAAACCAATTTGACATTTGTCAACTCCACTTGTGTTGCAATGTCATAGGTCACATATTTTATGCCACTTTTCGTTATATATTTTGAAAACAACTGCTAAGCTATTAGTGTGTTTCTGTGGCAAAATAGGGTAACTGAAGTTTACTAATGCTACAGTAAATGCAAGACTTGAGGCCATAAACCGTTTTTCCATCTTTGTGTTAGATGTCATACAGACTACAATACTTATTGTATTTAATGTCTTTATTTCTACTTTTATTTTGTTTTTAGATACTTTTTGAGCATGTTTCTGAAAGTGTATCAGTTGTAAAATCTTTTTTTTTGTCTTTGGTATACTCATCAATTATAACAATGGATCAAAAGCCATCATATTTCTTGCACAAAATGCTAAGTGTAGTAGCTATTTAACATTATTTAACAATGGTATGCTGTGGAAGTGTTATAACTATGCATAGATTGATCAAAGGCTATCATTCTGGCCTAGTTAAAGCTGGGTGGACTCCAGATTTGAAAGCCATGTATGTGGTTGACGGTTCAGGACTTTATTCTCTGTAGCAGCTGCAGTTCTCTTGAGCATAAGTTACAAAGTTCCCATGGAGGACCAAAGAACAGTGATGGAAATAAAAAGTGTCCCGTGAGGCCAAACAGTAATGGAACTGCATGACAACATTTTGTACTGAAAACTTATTTTTCCAAGTGCCCATTTTCCAAGATGAAAAAGCCATATTATTTATCTGTTATTCATTCTGTCTTATTGTAATGTTGTGTCCTCGCTGTTTTTAATGGATGTACATTCATATGATTTATGTTTTAATTGGTGAGAGCAAAGACAATTTTCCTACCTTGGTGGGACAATAAAGTTCTGTTCTATTCTATTAATATATTGTATTATCTTATCTTACCATGTGTTTTTTATTTATATAAATATTTTTTGGTGCAGAGTTGTTTTTGTTTGCATTTGTGATCAGCTAATAAGCCACTATACCAGTGTGGGAAAAATAGGGAGAACTTTTAAATATTGAAATATTGAAGTGCCTAACCAAATCCTTATGCATTATTACATGGACTACTTGTGTTTACAACGAAAACAAATATGTCAGTTGTATTCCCCTGTGTGTAGTTCATAACTAATAATATTACGTTTTTTGCATCTTTTAAAAAACTTGCAGGGCCTACATTTTAATGTTTCACCTTGCCCATGCGTTCAGTAACTATGTGAATGGGACAGCCAGTATCTCTATTCGGCAAGGGCGGGGGTGTTGGTGTGTTTGAGATTAGAACGACATTCAGCCAGAGATGGGGGCGTTCTGAAGTGTGTGTGCCATTTAGAGTCACCCGCTCTTGTTAGGAATGTCCGACCCTTGCGCAGAGAGATCATGTACTAGATGCATCTACGTTATTTTTAACACTGGGTGGGTCAGAAGCTGGCTTTCGGGAATGAGTGGAGTGTGCAGCGCCTACAACCCCTTTCCCTTGTCCCCTGTTCAGGACCATTCCCTCTGTGCGTGGAGTCCACAGTGGTAATTTGGACCCTTCTATTTCAATGGGATTATAATTGGAGTCATACCAAACAGAAATGAAAAGATAAACAAATTCGTAAAGGACTAAATCCAGAAAAAGGTAAGTAGCCTAAATTGTGAAGGCCTTTAATAGGTTTTCTTAGATTAATGCAGTTTGGGGAAAAGAAATACTTAAACCCAGTAAAATAGTGCCCTCCTTGTGGACATTAGCCGTAATAAAAGTTTCTGGATTTCCTTTTTTAAGTGTTCAACTTTCCATCCTAGTACCACCTGTTCATGTACGCACAAGGACATTGCATTATTTGCGTACCATTGTTCAGTCCGTACTGAACAAAGTAACTATTTACACGTGACAGATAATTATCTATTTAAATTATGTCTTTATCGTCATTTAATGACAAAATTGCATTCGACTGTTTTTTTCTTCAATTGTTATCAGCAGACTTTAATCTGTAGGCCCAAACCACGCCACCTCAAATTTGTGCGCGCTGCTCGCTAACTGTTTTGATGTTCACAACATGTGCTCCTCTTTTCCTAATTTGCTATCCTATTTAAAAATGTGTTATAAATAATACTGAATTTGCACACTTTCGACAGTTCTGACCACGAATAAAAACATATAGTGGACACAAGCTATAAAATGTGTTTCCTTTAAATTGAAATTATTAGGCCTAGATTTGCCTACGAAAAAAAGTCTTAAAATTACTTACTTTATCCTAATATTTCCTCCCCTCCCCTCTCTCGCTCTCTCTCTCTCTCTCTCTCTCTCTCTCTCTCTCTCT
>JAVQIZ010024924.1:0-10072 GCA_036023535.2 Galaxias brevipinnis | reverse complement strand
CAACTGAAAATTTATTAATTCGTTTTTATTAATAAACGTGTAGTAAGTAACACAAATTGGAGCATTCACTGTTTAATCACTTGATAAAAAAACCCAACTGAAAACACGTTTGTCCTGTCCACATATAGAAATGATGCAGCAGCAGAAAAGACAACGCTTTTCTTTGTTCTCCACTCCTACTCCTACTTTTACTTTCTCTCTCCTTTCGTATTGCAGAGATGATGAGCAGGGTAAGCAGGCTGTTAGGAGTCAGCCTCAGGTCTCTATTCTTAGCCCACTACACTGTGTGTGTGTGTGTGTGTGATTCAATGCAGGACCGCTCATTCTCATCAGCAGCACTGCAACGCCAGGTCTCCATGGCAACCACACCTACTGCACAGGGAAAGAATGAGCGCACGTAAATCCGGCCACGCTGGAGCAATGGCTGCTGCCGGGATGAGCGTGAGCGTGCACGAGAGCCACGCTAAACTCCATGTAATGTTTACGTCGTTGCAAAGTGACCGTACGGGAGGAAGGACAAACCGTAAAGGCAAAGACACCCCCTAACTGACAGGTCTATACACACAGCAGACTCTAGACACCCCTTAACTAACAGGTCTATACGCACAGCAGACTCTAGACACCCCTTAACTAACAGGTCTATACACACAGCAGACTCTAGACACCCCTTAACTAACAGGTCTATACGCACAGCAGACTCTAGACACCCCCTAACTAACAGGTCTATACACACAGCAGACTCTAGACACCCCTTAACTAACAGGTCTATATGCACAGCAGACTCTAGTGCTCATTAGACACCCCCTAACTAACAGGTCTATACGCACAGCAGACTCTATTGCTCATTATTATGAACCATCATTTACAAAGAATTGTCTAATTGTCTGTAAAACTAATATTATTTAAACTCAGATGTCCCAGGCTGGAGACAGTGCAGAGCGCTGACTTGATCCAATACGGGTGAGAGTGAGTGAGTGAGAGAATGAGAGAGAGAGAGAGTGAGAGAATGAGAGAGAGAGTGAGTGAGAGAGTGGTCTCTGCTGCCTAGCTAACATACACAAAGAGAGAGAGAGCGACAAAGAACTTATTGCTGCTACCAAATGAGAGAGAAAGATAGAAAGAGAAGAGAGAAAGCAAGAGAGTGGAAGAGAGAAAAACAGGTATGTACAGAGGTTGAGAAAGAGAGAGAAAGCCTGCAGAGGGGGTTTATAAAGGAGGTAAGCAGAAAAGAGGAAGACCAGAGAAATAAGAGAGGTTGATGACAGCAACAACCTACAGTCACAGCCCACCCACTCACCACTGAAGACTGAAGACATCTACACACACACACCACTGAAGAAGACGGAAGACACACACACCATTGAAGACAGAAGACATCTACACAAACACACACACAACTGAAGGCTGAGGACTTCCACACACACCACTGAAGAAGGCTGAGGACTTCCACACACACACCACTGAAGAAGACTGAAGACACCCACACACACACCACTGAAGAAGACTGAAGACACCCACACACACACCACTGAAGACTGAAGACATCAACACATACCACTGAGCTGAAAGAATAAAGACAGCTGTTCACACACACACACACAAACCCACACACACGCGCACACACACACACAGTAGAAGAATAAAGACAGCCCCCATAACAGAGCCCTTCATCAGCCTGAGAGGAGATCTTGAGGTCAAACTCATTTGGGTTTTCTACACTGTGGAAAGATGGGGGGCTGATTCATCACCTCGTCTCCCCCGACAGCGTCCTGATTGTTCAGTACATGGGGAGTGTGTTAAACAGACACTAGGAGGTGTGTGGAGAGTGTGTTAAACAGACACTAGGAGGTGTGTGCAGAGTGTGTTAAACAGACACTAGGAGGTGTGTGGAGAGGTGTGTTAAACCCACCCAGACACTCAGTGACATGTAGAGAGGCTCAATGACAGTCATCTGTTCCTAAACACAACTTAGCTAAACAACAGGCCAGAGCTTTAGCTTTCTGTGTGTGTGTGTGTGTGTGTGTGTGTGTGTGTCTGTGTGTGTGTGTGAGCTTAGACATCACCAGTCCTTTTTTGTAAGGTAGACATACAAAATCAGCGATGTAGACCAATTCCATGGCAGACTGGCATTTCCAATCAACAGAAAGAGAGCGTTGTGAATATGAGGGAGCGTCTCATCCTGAAGAGGCCACAGTGAGGAGGGATGGACAAGCAATCAGACGGACACACACACACACACACCTTGTTCTGCAGTGACTCCTAACTTTTCTTGTTTGGACTGTTTTAAACACCAGGAGGGGAGTGATTGGACACACCTCTACTGGTGATTTTCCTCCCTTTGTAAAGCCGAAGTCCTTTATGTTACCAAGGCTTTTCACAAGCAATTCTAATCAAAATTCAGTTCTTACATAAAGAACTTTTTTTTTTTAATATATATATATATTTAACTGCAGGGTTAAGTCCTCTGATTTTATCCTCCAACCCCCCACTCAAAATATGAAATATGATTTCCAAATGAAGTGTCAGCCAGGGCTCTGCATTTTTAATCACATGACAGAGGAGACTCATCTGTCTCTCTCTATGTGTCATTTTGACAGTTCAGCTCCTCTTCTTCCTCTGCTCTCCGTTTTCAATCCATCAGTTTAGCCTCACCGTGATGGTGGCCTTCATGTCCTGGTCTTTCCATCCATCCATCCCTCCCTCCATCCATCCATCCATTCCTCCCTCCGTCCCTCGTCTCTCTTTATTTTATTTATACAGGGTTAACCGACTGAGACCAAGTCTCTTCTCCAGCAGTGCCCTGTTTACAGGCAGAATACATAAATGACAACAAAGAATAAAAAGCTATGATTCAAGTCATGCACATTTCTCTCAAAATCCTACATCCTAATCTAGTTGTATAACCCACACTTTGAACTATTTCAACAGTACCCACCTCTTCTCCAACTGAAGACTATGCCCCCCTCCTCCCCCCAGTTAAACTCAGTCTGTTCTTCTGAGGCTGAGTGACATCATCCCGCTCTATCTCCCATGGGGATAGGCCGTCTCCCAGAGATTACTCTGATCCACTAAGTGGCAGTTTGAATACCAAAATTTACCAGATTAATTTATCCGAAATACACAAATATGCAAATCCTCCCAGCACTAGCTGGGTGGCAGACAACGTTCTCTCCATGGCAAAGACGGCTGAGCACCAGGAACCCTCAGAAAACCACCAGACCTCAGAGGACGACAACCGTCTAGCGGAGACACTTAACCTCCGACTGCAGCACACCAATCCTAGAGTACCAAGTGCCATAGGAGATTCAGGATGTTACAGCAAAGCCAATGTTACATTGCCCCTACTTCTTATTGACAGACAGACACAGAGACAGACACAGGCACAGAGACAGACGGGCAGGCAGGCAGGCAGGCAGGCAGACTTGCTAATGAGGCTCTGCTATGAACGCCAGCAGCAGAAGGGCAGTGCAGCTCCTGTTCCTTCTGTCTGTAGCACCCACACATTCTGAACACAACAGCCCAACAGAGCCTCAGACTCCACAAAGACAAAGCCCACGCCAACATGTTGCCAGTCCCAGGCAGACAGACAGACAGCAGCAACAGCTGCTAGTGAGAACTGCTCTGCTTCACCTGCGGGAGCACACAGTTACACCACAACTGGCTCTGCGGGTCATTAGAAAGAAACCTGCTACTGTCTACAAGGGACACTTCACCCTGCATCTTCAAACACTGCCAGACAAAGACAGAGAGGGTGTGTGGGTGTGTGTGTGTGTGTGTGTGTGTGTCTAATAGACAGAGGGACAATATGGGGGAAAGATCAGGGCAAAGATACAACAAAGCAGATGGATAAAAGTAGAAAAAAAACAAAAGGCTCTCAAGCATCAGCTCCACTTCTGCCCTGACGTCAAAACTAAACTAACCCGCCCCCCCCTCCATTTCCCCCTCTGGGAACCTCTCACTAGCCCAGCTAGCTAGCATCATAATGAGCTCTCTGGTGGTGGTGGTGGTGGGGGGGGGGGCACGGCTAACCTAAACGCTGAATGAATCCTACAAGCTTACCCCAGGGAACAGTGTGATTAGCCCACCTATAGTTCCAAAACAGGATGTGCGAGAACACAATGTACTTAGACAAAAGGTTGAGTCAACTGATTCTCCCCAATGGGCCTCTGAACAGTAGCATGTTCCAGTGTGTCTGTGGAGGACTGCAGAGGGGACTGTATTAAACAGTGGAGTAAAAACACAAACCCTTTTACTGGTGGAACACACACAGCTCTCTCTCTCTGAGGAGAGACGGCTAGCTAGCAGCCCACACACTCCTCTGTCTCCTCTGCTGCTCTCAATGCCATCCCACCTCCTCACTGCATATTTCATATCTCTGTGTGTGGCCCAATTACACACAGACTGGGACCACTCCAGTCAGTGCCTTTCTCCCCACACACTGGGGCCCCGTCCACCTGCCACTGCACTGAAGACTGACACCCCATCCATCACATACACTTCATACAAACAGAAGATTGCACTGGCAGGCAGACAGGTAAGCAGACAGACAGGCTGGCATAAAGGCAGGCAGGCAGGCAACTGTAGAGAGAAGCAGAAGTGTGACAAGAAAGGAATATTAAGGAGAGAGAGAGAGAGAGAGCGAGTGAGAATCTATTCCGTCTCCAGTGGATGAATTAATCATCAGAGAAGGCCTCTGCTGCTGACGAGCTTAACGAGGGGTAATGATGGTATGGGGGATGTGGAGTGGAAGACAAGTCTTACACCACTGAAGTCTAAGAGGCCAGGGGTCTGTTTGATCTAGTGTGACTAGTGCTTAATACAGTATAGTGTATTCCTAGAATTATCCTTAGAACTCTTTCAAATGATGGAACAGCTGATAATATAGAGGTTGTGTGTGTAGGCATTACTGAGAGTTCATTGTTAAGAAAACAACAGGTTATTCTATTACATAAACATCCTCTCAATGTGCACCAGTCTGCACCGTAGAAATGGACGGGAAAATTAAACTAAGCTAACCTATGTCGTTTCAATTACAAACATTCCACATAAATATTTTAAAGAAACCCATGCATCAAAATATCAAACAGTATCTTTGATGTTTTCCATCTACAGAGTATGTAACCCTCTTATGTGAGACAGGTGAACTATCCATGCACTAAGGAGAAATCCTGCTGTAGAGATGACACAACACCTAACATCAGCACAGCAACATAGCCTATCCTCACAGACACCACAGGTTTGCTATGAGTCTACAGGTCTCCATACGGAAACAGCAGTGGTGTATAGATAGTATAATGGCAGATTGCTACAAAGGGAGGACACAGTGTGGATCATATAGTTTGTCAGGCTGTGCGAGCACAGACAAAAAGAACCACAATCATCCTCTAGCAGTTATCTTATAGTGAAACGAATGTGTATATTATGTTCTCTTCAATAAATAAGCAATGATTAACTGTTGATAAATCGGCATTATTAAAAATGTCAAACGCTGAGGAGGTTCAAACACATATTACTACATCTACAGTAACCTGTTTGGAGTTTCGTTTAAGAATCCTGAAAGAGATTTCACTTTGGCACGTGCAATTATACTCACATCGCTCTGCCAACCAGGTTGGTGTGAACATGCTGCTGGAAGTCTGGGTACTTGGAGGCCAAATAAGCAAAATCTGGTGGCTTGTCTTTGTAGCGATTCCGGGGGTGCATAGATTTATTCAGAGCCATGACTCACTGTTTAAGGAAGGGAAAGATGTGTATTTAGTATTAAGTAATAGCCTACTGATTATTAGTTATGTACATAAACACAACTTTAGTTGGAGTTTATCTTTGCGGAAGTCATACAAAACTAACGTTTCATGAACCATGTAAGCATTTAACGCATTTGATTGTAAAATCGTGCAACTTCCAAGTCGAGCAAGGCCAGTGGCACGAAGCCACAGTATGCCGAAGGACTACACGTAGTAAACGAACAAGCATAACACTATAGCCACAAGTTAGTTAATTTATCTGCGTTTAAAGAGTTTTCGCTTTTAACGTCAGCTACTGTAAATCACAGTACGGTTTTGACACTGCCTACCTTGTATGAAGACGATTTCGATCAAGCAAATTATTTATTTGTGGTTCTCTGTCTGGCGAAATACCTTCAAAACATGGACAATCACGTTGTTTAAACGTTGCAACAGCTTCTTCCGGGGTATTTGATGAAGTCACATTTCTGCGGCGAAAGAAGCTGACGTCAACATCTAGCGCTATATTTTAAAACTTCCCAAACCATGCAAGTTATTGTATTTCATGGCACTCAAAGCGCTTAGTCTTCATTAACTTCGAGTTATTATAATATAATCCAAAAGAGCTCTAAGCCTATAAAATTTTATTGGATTTAAATAATTTTGTCTTCTCCGCAAGCTTCATAATTTTGTAAAATTAATGTCAGTTTAAAGGATTATTCTTCTATTATTCAGTTAGCCTAAAGTCCATGTCAGAGCCTAAAAACAAATTAAACTTTCAATTAGAAAGAACTCAACGTGCTGTAGTCAACCCAAAACAAAACGAAGAGGACAAACGTTGCACAGATTTTATTTTATTATATGTCGCAAACAATAATGACATCCAGATATTATATTGTTAACAATTTGCAGTGTGAAAAGTGACATCATGAAAGCTAAAACCAAAAAAAATATTCCGTTCAAGCTGTGAAGTATGAAACCCTCAATCTATTCACAACGCAGGTTATAGTGTACTGGCGGACTTGGAAGCTTTGGCGAAGGACTCATTGACACAGTGCAAGCTTGTTTTAAGAGTCCCAGGCCTCACACACCAAGCCCACGTGCAGCATAGGGATTGCTTGGGACCTGCGAATGGCAAAAGTGATTTATTTCACAGAGCACATAATATGCAACACAGACAGCTGTGTTGCAAGTTCGTTAACAACTACTTTACAGGGGACAAAACATTCGCCTGGTGATGTATAATACCATCTTCCTTGTCTAAGCAAGGAAGTGAAAACTTGAATAAGTCAAGACTGAAGTCAATTTTCCAGCCTCATTAGGGGTTACAATATCAGATAAATTGCTGATGTCATCCACTTGCAAAGAGAGTATCAGCTTGGTCAAGGATTGAAATCTTTAGTCCAGTATCAAAAACTGACACATTGAGCCACAAACAAACTAGATCAGAATGGTCGAGCTAAATCCAGATTGTACCAACATCACTTCATTGTTTTTGGATGCAGCTAAAATATATTATGGTACGGCACATTTACATGCCCATACCCAGTTTCACTACGGAGGATCTGCCTTAAAGAACATTTGATTCAAAGCTGACATCTAGCTCAAAACATCTGATTGGGACAGAGTGCAATCACTTTGTACAAAAACAGTCATACTAACGTTTGGGGGGAGGAGGAGCAGCAATGTCCTCCGGTAAATGTAGTCTGCCGCAATCCCCAAAATTTACAGAGAAAGGAGGAGGTATCAGAACTTTTTTTTTTTTTTTTTTAATAGACCCGTCATCCTCCACCTTACAGCGACAAACACACAAACGACAGAACCTGTCTCTCTACGACCCAACACAAAGCTGGTCTGCAGTCATCATGCCAGCGGGCAGGTCTCTGCTAGAGCCTGTCCGGTGTTTGAGACAACACAGCACCCTCACCGCACAGCATGCACACTGAATAACCCATTAACCTCCCAAGATACACAAGGTTCAATGCACAGTATGCAAATCTGGATCACATAATCACCTCCAAAAGTTGTTTTATGTATTTCCTGCAGCTACTATAAACAGTTAGCTTTCAACAATATGTCAATTGCACCAATTAGTAATTCGTTTCTTGACAAAGCACAGCTCCGATGTTGATTGATGAGAGAGACAGACACACACCTATGATGATGATGAGACCAGAGTCTCCACCAGACAGCTCTATCTTTTAAACAGGTGTACGTGCAGCAGTGCATTAGTCTGGCAAACACACTATGCCACCATCAGCGATTCAGCATGGGAAAGAAACCCACATCCAAAATGCACACAGGAAGAACGGGTACAAAAGGTCGGCAAAGAAGCTTAATGCTAAACATCTGTTAAGCAGTGGAATACTTTATTATCATCGAATTGCATCGTAATGAATAGGCTAATTAAAAATTAAATTTTGTTTATGCATTTATTAATAAGTCTTAAATTTCATTTACGTCTCTCGGGTCATCAAAGAACAATGTAAATCGAGAGAAAACAGTGATGTGCAAGTTAATTTGGAGTAAAAAGCACAATGTTCTTATCAAACGGGGGTGGAATGGTCTCTCTTCGTTGTCGGAGGGAGGATTAGATAAGAATTCATTCTCATTGTTTCTTAAGCTTTCCCTCTTTCTCATTTGTATCTTTTAACCAGAAGATACACACTGCCACTCAGGAGACAAAATGTACATGTTTGAGAGTTAGACTGAAGGGGTAGTGGGGGGATGTCTGCTTCTGAAGTATCAGCCTTCTCCTGCGCCTACTCCAAGAGCAGAGGCAATGCCCCGGACTGGTAAGGGAGCTGTTCCAGCCTCAGGTGAAGAATAACCTTCCACCAGAACCCCCACACCCCTTTTAGACCTCTCTCCAGAGAGCACAAGCATTACATAGCATGTCTGCCTTCAGCATCGAAGGCATCTCATCACAGTTAAGGACCCCCCCTCCCCTGCCCATGTATTTCATCAACATGAAGTTTTGCCATTGTCTCTCAGTAACAAGCTATGGCTACATTTTACATCTCTGTACAGTCAACCATTTTGTTAAGAGGAATCCATTTTTATGATGCAGATTTTTTTTTATCTTAGTACATCCCAAAAAAACAAACCTGGGGGGTAGGGCTTTGACTGCTTGTCATGTCTCTCGTCCTCATCTGAGTCCCACACACTCACAACGGTCCTCTCTCTCTGTCTCCTCCAGGCTGACCCTACCCAGAGCTCACTGACCTTACAGGCTACAGAAGACAGAGTATCTAAAGCTTATACAGTACTCCTACAGAACCCAGGCAAGAAACTATTTAGGTTACATATGAAGAGAAGCAAGGGCTCCGTCCAATTGGAATCAGTGTGCTGTGTGACCTCTCAGTGAGACTTCCTCTGACAGACAGACAGACATACAGACAGCGGGATACACCCAAGGTCCTTAACAAGTGCTAGAGATTAAAAAGCGGTGTAATCCCCTCCGACGTCTGTGAAGGTCCTAGTGAAAGGCTGACTTCTGGTCGACGACAGCAGATTAACAGAGGATGGGGGGGGGGGGGGGGGAGTAGGAAAACCCTCACAGGCAAAGAAGCCACACTGAGCTTTTTCCTATCCCAGCAAGACTATTCTAAGGGTTACGGGTGCCAATGGCTTTCCAGAGAGCCCAATAGAGAACAGGTCATCCTTTGATTCCTGAATGAAATTTCCAGAGTAATCTATTTGGACCGAGTGCTTTTGCTACTAAGGTGGGACTTGTTATCATGACAAGAGTACAAAGCTATTTTCATCCCCAGACGTCTATAGACAACAGTTTGCAACATTCGTATTTGCAGCCATTAATATATTATCTAGTTCCACATGAAGAGAAATGGTATGCACACTTCTAAAGTGATGTTACAAAGCTACAGATTATTCCAATGACAAAGCCTGAAAGACAATCATATCTCCATTACAGGATTACACTTTCCCTTTCCTCTTTCCCCCTGGAAAAGGTCAGCCAGCTAGGCATCCACACTACGACAGTGACAGGAGAATAGAAAAGAAAACAAAAAAAACAGACGGACAAAAATCAATGGGACACGTATAGAAGGACATGTTTTTTTTAACTTCTGGGTTTTTAGTGCCCTACGTTGTAAGGACAGTCTAGACCTGCCCTGCGCTCAGTAAGGCTGGTGTTAAACCTATGGTACTTCTAGACAACCTTATGTCAAATTTACAGTATACAATTTTGGATTCACCATGCAGAAATACTTTGTGTGAGTGTGTGTGTGTGTGTGTGTGTGTGTGAGTGTGTAACATTTAATAGCTCGATCTATATCCAGAATAATTTACATAAAAGGACAGGTTCTTGGAGCAGAGCACGGGGGGAG